>OMOT01025038.1:0-20741 GCA_900312575.1 Acanthochaenus luetkenii | reverse complement strand
AAGCTACATGTTTTCCTCAGTAAGGAAGTCTCAGTCTCTCTCTCTCTCTCTCTCTCTCTCTGTTTCTCTCCCTCTCTCTCTCTCTGTTTCTCTCCCTCTCTCTCTCTCTGTTTCTCTCCCTCTCTCTCTCTCTCTCTCCCTCTCCCTCTCTGTTTCTCTCTCTCTCTCTCCCTTTCTCTCTCTCTCTCTCTCTCTCTCTCTCTTTCTCTCTCTCTCTCCCCCTTGTTTATCCAGTCTGCCGTGAGAGTAGCTCTGGACTGAATGCAGGCTTTGTTAGTGGGGCGTCGTCAGAGCATCATGTCCCCCCTCTAATATAATCAGTTTCTTGAATTACGACAGCACCTAATGCCATTAGGACCTGGTGACACTCATTGAGTCCACTTAGTCCCTGCATGTCTCACTGGGGAGTGACAGCCGTTTAAACAGCGCCTCTGGCTGGTGATAAGGGATAACTACAACAACACTGAGCATTAAAGTGTGTTACATTTGTCATTTGCTCTCAAGTAGTGAAATTCTTCAAAGACTTTGTGTTTTCTTGTTTTTTAGTTGTAAAAATGTATAGCTATATACTATGGGCTTCTTGATTTTTGAAGGATTTTGAAGTACTTTTAGTGACTTGATGTTTCGTACTAAGAAATGCTTGTAGCAGCTCAGCTATGTCATATCCACAATCCAACATTATTCTTTAGATTTTTCCAGATTGCAAAAGATTCCAAAAAACACAAACCTCACCTGAAGCAAAAACTGTTGTACTGTTACGCTGTTTGACATTGATTGACATTTGCTTTGGATGGAGGAACTGTTCCTGATCAAGCAATTACACGTTATGTCATGAAATGTGAGATAAACATGTATCTAAGTCATCAAAATGATGTCCATTCTAAGCAATAAGGTTAAGCTCACATGCAGTATTATTACCACTGATAAATGCTCTCTCTCTCTCTCTCTCTCTCCTTTTCACCCCTTTCTTGGACGCGCTTCCATATTTTATTACAGAAGCATATGAACATCTGAAGTGTCATATCGAATCATAGGCCTAGTGATGAGAAATTATTTCAGATCTGGGTAGAATATCTGATTAAGCCTTTAATATGTAAAGACATGTAGAGCAACGGCTGTTTTCATGTTCATGGACAAGCTCATCAAGGGACTTGCCTTGGTATATTCGTATGATTTCATTCCTCTCATCCCCCCCTTTATACCGCTTTACAAAACAAATCAAAGGATTAGAGTTGATGATAGGGTATCAGCAGCTTGTGGTGGTGAATGATAATCTCTCATGTACAGTTTTATATATCTTAACGTTAGGAATCTATACAAATGTAAGTTGTTATAAATTGAGTGGCAGGTTAGCCTAGTGGTCAGAGAAACCGTCCTTCAGCTGCAGGACCCAGGCTCAAGCATCCATGTTGGCAAGCATCCCCACTGCTGAAGTGTCCTTGAGCAAAACAAAACTCTTTTTTCTTTTTCTTTTTAACACCTGCAGTTACTAGTGAAAGCTTTTTGTGTACAAAACATGGTAAGTTTATGAACGGCCCACCTCATTAACTCATCAAGAACTGAATACTCCAAAGTTCTGGATTATGAGAGTGCTTTTTAAAATGTACATATTCCAAACTCACACATTCATATATGTTATTCTCAAATAATGTTGGGATTCATGTTCAGTCTCTACCAAGGCTAGCAACAAAAGAGCAAAGACTCTGAATCTGTGGTGACACCAAGATACTTTATAAAGTTTAATGAAGCTGCTTTAGAGGCAATGAACTGGACAGGGGAGCGATGAGGAAGGAAATTCCAAAGGTTTTACGATGAGGGGGAAGCAGAGGAAGGAACGAGAAGTGAAGAGTAAATGTTCCCTAGTGCTGTACAATGTAACATGAGGTTTTTCTACAGCGAAAAATCAGCAGAGGCTTGAAAGAAGAACGTCGGCCTGCAGGACCAAACCGTGACGATTGTGTCACAAACCAGATGATTTTTCTCTAATAGAGGCCAGATGCAGTGAGCCGTGTGACCACTATTAGTACCCATGGGAGCCGACGTTGTCTTTCACGGACGAATTAAGACGCCAAGATAATTCATCTCGGATCAATGATCTAGACAAAGACATTTTATCACTAGACTTTTTGTCCATGTCTCATTTCCGTAAGCCTTACAGGGCATAAAAAGCCAATTATGAGCATAACGGCACCGGAAGATGATGCAGTAAAATACTGGAGTTATGAGATTGATGTGATTATTTGCCAGCTGGGTGGTATTCCTGGACTGGACCCACTCAAGAAGCACCATCTCTTTTCATATTGGAACAGGGTGTTGGGTGGAGAGTCCACTTTACAGCTGCTGTAAAATCTTAATGAGATGCGTTAGATAACTCTGATATCAGTTCTACATTTAACATTTGAATGGTAATATTGTCCACAAACAGAAGAAAGAGGACGTTTTAGAAGCATTGAAGTTAATGCACCTATTCTCTCAACGCTCTCCGGATGTTTGTGACGCAACTCAAACATAACCACAGGCCCTATTACACGACTCCTTCCAACAATAACAATAACAGGACTGTCCTCCATCCAACCTGTTGTCTGACCAAGCAGAGCGGCGGACACACCAGCACATACACACAGAAAACACAAACATCCCTTTGTCCACGCGTCGGCATTTTCCAAATCCGACTCTTCAATCGAAAAGTAATGGGATCCATGTTGGAGACGATTAGCAGGATTTCAGAGTGAGCGTTATTGATTGGTTAAAAATGTAAGGGAACAGTGCATTATGTTTATCTGGATAAGTGTGTTATTTCATTGGCTGCTAGGGTTAATGTTCTCCCAGGAGAGACAATTGGACGGTTTATTATTAGAAAACGCCACAGATTTCTTTGGCTGGCCATCATTGCAGTGTCGGTCCTTATAAACACAAGATTAAAGATTGACGATGAAGAGTTTAAGGTGACACATACAAAAAACATGTTTTATTCAAAATATCTTTTAATGACACTTAACAAGCACTTGTAAAGTAGCCATTCGCTTCTCTTTACTCTATGATGCCAATAATCATCCTGGTCTGTATTTCCAGCATAGTATAATAACTACTCTGGGACAATTACTGAGTTACAAGGAAAAACGTAAAATCCTTCTTAGAGGTTAAAGGTTCATGTTGCCAGACCCCGGCCACACAGTATCTGCAAATAATTTGTTTTAACCTTTTGTTTGACCACATTGGTCATGTTTACTTCATCAGGATAGTTCAGACAGGTTCACGTATGTTTTTCTGTGATGGTCTAAACTTTCTGCCACTCAGCCTATCTGATGCTAGAAGCAGGTTAAAATAAGTGCTAATAATTATTTCTAAATACTACTTGACCCAGGGCTGTAACTACCGTATATAACTCTGATCAACAAAGAGGCCACAGCGAATCAGTATTTTCGTATTCTTGGTATTATGTTAGTTCTCCGTCCAAGAAAGGCCCGCCTCGACTACATACCTCTGAGGAGTTGGAATAAAAGTGAGGTAACATTTTGTCTCCCACTGCCATCCTTTCTTTCTCGGTATCCTCAACTCACTTCTTCCTTTTACTCTCATTCCTATACTGTCGCTCCCGTCTACTTTTTTCGCTCTTTATCTTGATTTTTCACTCCCATCCTCTCAATGCTCTCTTCCCATCTCTGCCCCCCTCAGTCTCCTTTGCCGTCGCTGCTGTCCAGCGCTCCCACGATGCTCTCCAGACGCTTGGCCCGGATGGGAGGCAACTGTTGGTAGGTGTCAAAGCCCAGCTCTGAGCGCTGCTGGGGCAGACGAAAGAGCAGCAGGTGGTTCCTCAACACCTGGAAGTGAGGCAATAAAAAGTTAGCTAGTTAGCAGTGAGGAAGAGAGGAGCAGCAGATGAGAGGGGGGAGGAGTGGTAGTATAGTAAAACATTGAACTAAAACAATCTACTAGCAGGGTAAAAAATACAAATCATTTTTGGCCATTTTTCTTCTTTTTGTAAGATTTCTTTGCATTAAACGATATGTTGCAAAGATATATAATACCAGTTCTTAACTTCCATCACTATATTTGCAGAAAAGATAAATAAGCGTGAGCAAATGGGAGAGGAGTACCTCATCAGTCAGGTAGTAGATCTTCCTCAGCATACTGCGTCGAGCTGCTTCAACCTCCTAGAGAAGAAGAGGGGATTAAGTACTTCTTAAGTACTAAAAAATCTGCATATATTGTTGTAGCGCTAAAATAATGTGTTTATGAAGGGTGTAAATAGGTGTAAGATGATAAATGTAAATAAATGTGTAAACTCCGGGATGTTAACCTGAAATGTGAAATTAATCTAAAAGTCCACCATCCACCAAAACACTTCACAGGCCATTCCAATGAGTTTAGACAGTTAAACTAATATCTTCCTTCTTTAGAGGGAACCAAGACTCGTATCTGTGATGTTATCAAAAGACAAAATCTGAGGTTTGCTCTTCTGACAATGAATCAATAAACTGACAGACAGGACAGGAGGTAAACCAGCACAAAACACATCATCAAGACCAGGAATCACATATTTCACTTCTGTCCTAAGGTACCACATATGTGTGCCGTACTGTGCTGTACCTGTGCTGCAGCGTCCTGAGAGAAGATGAAAGAGTTGAGGTGAGACACAGCGACCATATATAGGACAGGACACCAGCAGCGCTTCAGGGTCCCTGTTACCAAGGCGCGGAAGTAGAGACGGAGGAGAGGGAGGGAGTCTTCAGGAGGAGAGGTGAATCGCTCTATAGGGATGGACAGCTTGGAGGGAGAGATGAAGAGAGCCACAAGGAAAAGAGACAGAGAGATAATGAATAAATCCAAATCATCCGTTAATGAGAGAAGGACAACAGCAGTCTCAAATCATGATCCCCTTGCAACAGTCAAATTACTCCATAAAAGCATCTTTGCACTTGAAAAGGAACCGTTTATCTCATCCTGTGCCACTAATGAGCATCAAAACAGGAAGCATCATCGTCATTTACCTGTTCCAGAGTGACCCCCAGTGACCTCAGCATCCCCACATGTTCTCCAAAAACCTCCAGCCTCATAGTGGTGCTGTACCTCCGCTGCAGGGGCAACAGGATCCAGCAGCCAAACAGCCGGTCTCCAAAGGAAACAGCTTCGTACTGGGCCAAAAGGGCAGAATACAAGTCCTGGAAGGAGGCAAGGCCTGGAGGAGGGACATTCAGGTCCACCGTGTCCAGTCTGGATGGCCTGTGTATGGAAGAACTTGGATTTGTAATGATCTTAAAAATGTTAAGTACTTTATTGGTCACACATGCACACACAGTGAAATTACTCTCTCAGTTATGTGTTTTCTTTCTAAGACTGTGCTCATTGCAAATTATGCCCTAAGAAAATAAGAAAAATGTAATGTAATATATCATATCAGACCTGGTGAGCAGTCTGAGCAGAGCCCAGGCCAGTCTCTGAACGGGCCTCTCCAGGAACAAGTCACTAGAACACAGGAAGACACAGGACAGGCGGGCAAGCTTGGCTACGGGGAGGACCATCTAGAAGATGACAGAATATTTGTAGATGTTAATAACGAATAACAAATTCAACACATTACGGCTGCAGGGAGACACCCGTAGGGCAAGAGAGGGGATGTTTTCACACGTTCTTATTATGAAACTCTTCTTTAGCTGCGGGGGGGAACCACCAGAGGCGCGAGAGAAAATGTTCTGATGTTCAGAACGAGGTATCGCTGTTGTATCTCCTGTCCTTCACGTACCTTGAGTGCGTCCTCCCTCCAGACCTCCAGCAGCAGCAGCCACTGCAGACAGTGGGTCACAGTCTGCAGCGCCCCCTGAGGGAGCTCCTCCACCGGCAGCCCACCGCCGTCGGACACCCCCATTCGCTCGTACAGGCTGACGAGCGGAAGGAAAGGCCAATCAGAGGGCAGGACGGGACCGGTGAGCTCTGGGAGGAGCTGGGAGTTGATCCAGGGGTTCCGGCCAAGATGGCAGTCTCGCGAGGCCATGACGGAGGTCTCGAGGTAGGCCAGGTGAGTGAGGAAGCGGCCTCGGATGGAGGGGAGCTGGACGCAGGCTTCCCTGAGGAGAGTGCCAACATTCTGGAGAGAGGGAGAGGCGTGGTGGTGGGTTTCCTCGTGGAGCTTCAGTTCCGCCAGCTCTATAGCCTCAGGTCCTCCGCTGTGGCCCTCGCTGGAAGGCAAACATGGAGACACAAACGGACTAATGTAATGATACACAGCCAGCACAATATCAGTTCATAACTATTAAACAAAATGGGTTTTGGTGGAAATAGGTCAGCTGCTAATTTGATTCCGTCTGGTAGTAAGAACAACAAGGCATGAAATCATTTTATATATTGCAATTTGTGAAAATGATGATTGACCTATTTCAAAACACTGGAAAAGAAGACAACAAAGTGTATATTATCTTCTTCTCTGCTGTAGTGTCCAGCACTACAGAATAAAAAACAATGAGCTTAAAAAGCTTTTTATCAAGCAATGTTCTATCCATTTATTTAGAAAGCATTTTTATAATAGGCAAAGAAAGAACATTTCAGGCGCTGATTTAAGCAACTTTAAATCAAATATTTAATATTTTAAACACTTCATTTATATTATATTTCAGCATCTAAATGTTTCCCTTGTACGTCAATACTGATAAAGCCCTTATAATAGACCCACTGAATCTATTAAAGGCCATAAAACTAAAATGTCAAACTTTTCCTAACCCGTTTCACATTGTTTCATCCATTCAAACTAGATCTAGACAACAGAAAACACACTAAGAGGAAGCATTAGTCTTTGTAAGAGAAAACGGTGTCACTTCGGGAGAACCAGATGGCGTATAAAAACCCTTCCATGTGGAATAAGACGCCCAAGGCAAATATTACCATCCATCGTAACGAGGTGACGACAAATACAACGAGCCAGGGCTTTAAGTTTGATGTATGGAGCCATGGCAGCTGGGACAGTAAAATAGCATATGTGAAATCCCCTACCACAGGTGTCAAACTCCAGTCCTCGTGGACCATGAAGTGTAACATGAAGTTAGCCAATCATAAGAAGGACGAAGTTCTCTTTGTTTGAAGTTTATAAAAAGCAAGGATTTCTTTGTCCTGGTTGAGAGAAAGAGCTTTGTATTTCTCTCTCCTATTGCATGCAATATAATACAGTGTATATACTGTGATCATCAAACCACGGGTGTTTTGTGTAATTATCTATTCTTGAGCGTCTACAGGCAATTTCCACTACATAATTGGAGGTTCCACCGAGATACTAACCTGCTGGCCTATTTCTTGAGAGGCGTGATCGATGTACATGTACTGAGGATTCCTCGGGGCCTACCTTTAGCAAGGAGGGTTTTCTGGGACGCCTGGGGGACGACAGTGAGTGTTCTCGTCTTTTGAAACCATTTAGTGGGTTATAGGGAATTGATTGGCGCATATAAATGATGTGGAATGTGCTTACTCTTTTCAAATTCCAAAAGTGTATGGGTGTTGATGTCTTAGATGCCTTAAGCTTAAGCGAGGGAATTCCTTGCATTTTGAACGAGTTTGCCTGAGATAGAGAGCTCTTTTGTTGAATAAAATAAAAGTGCTATAAAAGGGAGAGATGATCTCTCGCCTTAGGATCCTTTTGAAAGGAAAAATAGCCCAATAAAAGTGCTACAGTGAACCGGGTTCACTGTCCTTTGTACGATGGAAGGGCTTAAGTCCTCGTTAAAAAAATCTGGATCTTTATCTTGTTTGATTTCTGAAAAAAACATATTTTTCCTGCATGTTTTGTCTGCTCCGTCTGGACTGAGCTGTGTCTGTGTAGCTTCAGGGGCCCCTGAATGGGATTATGAATATATGTTAGACTATGTTGGGGTCTGGGATGCCGTTGGTCGAAAGGTTCGTCACACCAGTCAGATGATTCTCAACCGTCCCAAAGTAGCACCATTTTCTACTACATTACATTACATTACATCATTTAGCAGATGCTTTTATCCAAAGCGACCTACATATCATCATACCGTTTTTTGCAGAGGCAACCATGCAAGGCGCCAACCTGCTCGACGGGAGCAATTTGGGGTTAGGTGTCTTGCTCAAGGACCCTACGACAGTTTTTTGTTGTTTTTCCCCGGGAGGAGCTGGACTCGAACCTTCAACCTTGCGGTTGCTGGTCGGGAACTCTACCTCCTGAGCTACTGCCGTCCCATACAATGGTCAGCATTCATAAGGTAGATGGTTTACTAGATTGCCCAAGGAGACGACCTCCCCAGAAAGTAGGTGGAGCTCGCCCTGGTAAACAAACTCAACAGCAACCACTGTCCTCACCAGAGGAGGAACACCCCCTACAGGCGGAAGATGGTGACGCAGTCCGACCCGACTGCAGCTGAATTAGAGCATGACTGTGTGACTAAAATGGGTCTTGCCTGGGGGGGAAGTTAAGCCTGCTGACTGGGATCCGACTATGGTCTACTACATCAATGTCAAATGAGAGATTTGTGTGATGCACTTGAGAAACCAATGATAAATGTGTGTGTGTGTGTGTGTGTGTGTGTGTGTGTGTGTGTGTGTGTGTGCAAAAGCCAGAAGAGGCAGCCGCAATGCCAGAGTGATGGGATGGTGAGCACGGAACATCACACCCACCACCTGACCATTTGGAGACAAGAATCGACCGTCACAAAGATCACGGCTATCTGCACGAGTCTCAGACCCTTCCACCATTTGTCAGGAGCGGAGTGAAACATCTCAAATAAGTGACTCTGAAAATGCTGATCTACTATATTTTTCTCCCCCTTCCAGCCTCTAAAATCACAGTTCGTGGGCCATGGCACTGCCTGTGAAATGTTACCGAATGCTCATTGAGATCAACAACAGAAGCATTTCAAATGTCTCAAAGAACTAAGATCTGCATTGGAGTTTCAGGAACGCCCATAAAGTACAAAGTGACTAAGTTGTGTCCAGTTCAATACGAGGAACTTGGTGTTTCAAATGTACAACATCCAGAATGTCCAGTGAATTTGCCATCATGTATTTTGGGTTTGACTATTGTTTGTACTGAAGAAATCTGACCCTGATGACGAACTTTCGGCTGCAATGGTGTGCCACTCCCCAACTATTCGTAAGTATGATTATTGGTGGAGTATTGATCCCTACAGCAACATTATGTCCATTGCGCTTGGTTTAGGAGGGGCAGAATTGTTCATTGGGCTTATTCGAAACGGGCAGTCAATTGTTGGACTATATTCATCTGTTACCAGCTGGCTGCATCACAGCAAACCACAATATAATGTTACTGTCTTGCTGCAGTCATTTGGAAAACTCCATAGTGGTACCTCGGTTTTTTAACCTAATAAAGTTCAAATGAACTCACGCTATGAAGTCCCTGCTAAAGACGATGGTGGAGAGAAGTTCATGGGCCAGGTATTCACTGCCTGGTAATAGCCATGGCAGCAGGACCAGCGCCACATGGTGGTACAGCGAGGTGTGCTTGGCCACTTCTGGCTCACTGGGAACCTGAGAAGAGACAGGAGAGAGGAGAGAGTACACGGCAGCGATGAGGTTGGAGGGTAGAGAAACATAGCTGAGTGATCCCAGAAATCTGTTGATCCCAACCTGAAAGAGGAACTTATAGACAAACTGTCAAAGGATCAGACAGCTGAGGAAACCACACTGACCTGTACCTACTGACACACTATTTTACCTGTCTATGTGCCAGCCGAAGCAGCAGGTAGAGGAGGTGGTGTTCATGACGGAGGAGCCAGGGGCTGGTGTGAGACAGGGCGGGTGTGGCCTGACCGCAACTACGCAGATAGCCAATCACAGGCTCTGAGAGGAGGAGACCACTGAACTAGAGAGAGAGCGAGAGAGAGAGCGAGAGAGAGAGATCTTATCTTCCGCCACAAGATGGTAGCATATTTCCATCTGGTTTGGGGCGTTCCTAACATGATGGAGAATACCTCCAAAAGTGTTTCAGCTCTTCAAGAAGACCTACTTTGCAGATGAGACCTTTGTGGATGCCTGTGAGTGTATCCAGGAGAAGCCCCAGGCCTGTAAGAAGAGGGAAGGGGGAGCCGGGACCAGCCAGCCCCGGGCGGTCCCTCCATCCTGGGCAAGCCAAACCGGGGAGGCTAGGGGTGATCTCTGCGCCTGGACGACTAGGCTGGATGTTACACACTGCTGAGAAAGACCTGGTGTAAAAAAGAGCGGTGTAAATCCATAAATATGTTTACAATTTGTGTTGTTAAAAGTGCATTCAATGTGGGCTCACAACTCAACACAACTGCCATTTCTTTCCATTAATTTGACATGAAAGGACAAGTTCGCTATTTTGGACCTTAGGCCCTATTTGCTGACTTTTTAACCATTCAACTGAGACCATCATTTCACTGATCAGTTCAATACCGAGTTTTCTACAGATTTCCTGCAGGCTCTCACTGGGCTACAATACACTTAATTGGGCAATCGTAAATGCTGTGAAAAAACGACGATAAATGTGCTTTTCCGAGACGGGAAGCTCAGTTTGCTCTCCTGTGAAATGTAGGCTATCACATAGCAAATGTTGAAACGACAGTTCCATTTGAAACAGAATTATTTCGCCGACCGCACATCGCACTGTAAACGTCCACACTCCAGCTACGTTGTAGAGACACGGTATTATCCGAATAGCGAGGATTACCTACAGAATTGAGAATTGTCCGTTCGGTCCCTGCAGCCTGGGCCTCTTCCTCCAATTTACTTTGGGGACGTGGAAGAAGGTTTCTGAACCTTTCTGGTTTATTAGCATTTGAAAGTCCATGTCTCCTCTCTTGCTCTCTTCTCAAACATCTCTTGGAGTTCCGTGTATTCTGGCTGAAACCTGTAGCTAGTGCCGTTAAAGTCAAAGTAGAATTATTTGTCTTCGTAATCATGAGAATCTATCGTCCAGGTTATTTGTGCTAATAGTAGCCTACGTTTCTGCAGGTAAACAACACCGAGATACACGTTTGTAAACAGCCGGCACTTCCCGCTCCCCCGCCCGACACATATTCCTCTGGACCATGCCAAACACGTAAAAATTTTCGGATTGCGATACATTTCACAGGAGAGCATACTGAGACCCGTAAGAATACACCCTGAGCATAGTTATCGTAGTTTTTCCGAAGCATTTACGATTGCCCAATTGACTTCTATTGTAGCCCAGTGAGAGCCTGCAGGAAAACTGTAGAAAGCTCAACACTGAACCAATCTAAGGTCCAAAATAGCAAACTTATCCTTTCATTTTAGTAAGTGACAATATGACAAAGCACAATAACAACTACATCAACTAACTACATTGCGCTCTCAGAAAACAAGGTACAGAGTTGTACCTTTTTGTTGCTGGGGGCGGTACCTTATTTTCGGACAGTGTGGCTTCACAATAAATCATACTCACTTGAGGGTCTTTATCAGGCTTTGCACAGCATTGTGGTTTAGCAGCGGGAGTAGAACCTCTGACGTCAGCAGTTCCAGTTCCTGAAGAGTCTCCACTGGCCTGAAACAGTTCTGTCGGGAGGAGAGGAGGTTACATATTGACACTACAAGTTAGTAGCATTTTAGGCGTATTCTGCTCCATTACGTTCAATTCAATGTGAACCCAGAGCTATCGAAAATGATCTTTGCATTTGATTCATAATGTAATTCACGGCTCTGGTCACTGATGGAGAGTTAAACTATGTTGGTGTGGATCTACGTCATGAGCCAGATTTCTTTAGATGTTTTACTGCTGATGTGAGTCTGTCTTGTAATTCACTTGCTTTGCCGCCTTTTTGCCAGACAGTTGATGGACTTGTTTATTTGATTTGTTATGACAGTATCACTTGATATTTGCTAACTGGTTATGTTTCAAAGTCCCAAAAAGTGTGACTGGGCAATGGGTATGACACAGACATGCATATTACTATTTAATACATTTCCCTGCAAGGGGGAAAGTGTTTTGTCGTACCTGTCTAGAGAACTGATGGTAGTAAGCCTCTAGGTAGACCAGGTAAGCCGGTATCAGAGCCAGGCTGCTGTCTCTCTGAACTGGGTTATCAAGACTCTTCACTAAGCCCTTCAGTTGCCCCAGTAAAGACGCCTGCAGCCCTGACACATGACCCCATGACACTGGAGGAGGGGGGGGGGACTCTGGATCCTGGGAACTGTAGTGAAAAATGGAGAGGATCATATGTAAACAGATACGATATAAGCAACACTCATTGGGTTTTTTTTAAACACAAACATGCTGCTACAAAAGTAATTCATCCATCTATTCAAATCCTCACCCATTCATTCACCCATACCTGACCATGCCGGCCTGTAGCTCCTGGTGGCAACCAGCAGTGTGTGTGACCTGCGTGAGCAGAGAGAGCAGGGCCGAGACCCTCTGGAGCTGGAGGGGCAACAGAGGGTCTGAGGGGGCCAGCGCTCGGTGCACAGACTGCAACGCCTTCACCAGGGCTGGATACAGGTCTCTGGGGACAGGAATTAAAGAGGAGCATTGTGAAAGAAAAGTTGAGGAGAGGATTAGACCAATGTTTCGTTTGTCATGTTTATTATGCTAGTAGGACGAGCAAACCAGTGTATAACAAAAACGGATTAGGGTTGGTGATATTTTAAAGTGTGTGCAGTGTGTATGTGTCTACACTCTATATGACCAACACAGTTTTCAAGTGACTGACTTACATGTATAAATTGGAGGCTTGTCCATAGCTGGCTGCTACAGCCCACAGTCTGTAGGCCTCAGTGGTGATCCTGAGCGCCTCGCTGGGCTCCAGCAGCAGCTCACTGGGCTCAGCGCTCAGCAGACGGGACAGACGCTCCCTCACTCCCAGAGAGTTCAGCTGGGGAGAAGAAGGAGCAAGACACTAATGCGTATACATGTAGTAATAATGCAATCATGCAGATTAAAAAGATTAGAAATAGTGATCATAAACTTTACTAATATAACACTTGTCTAAAAGCATAGTTTACAAAGTACTTTACAAAAAGGCATAAAAACAAGGAAGAGTAAAGTACCGGTATATAAAATGGGATTTGAGTATTTTATTAGTTTTAGTATTTATTTTAGTATTTTTAGACAGTTAATGAATCCCAGAAGTTGGACTGCAGACCCACACAGTTTTGTGTCCGATGTGCTGGTAAAGTCAGTATACACACTGCTCACTACTGCATCCACTGCACATAAGGCAGCTCAAAAACACATTTTTTAATCAATAATAACATCTTAATTGCTTGACATGTCACCTTGTAAGACCTAACACATTGACTGTTTTTATCATTTCCTCATTAATACAGTAAGCAATGAAACACATGAGCTGGTACTGGCCATGCCGGACCCTAGAGCGGCACTTACAAGTCTGGCGCAGGCGTGTCTGCCAGAGGTAGCCAATACCCTTACGAGCTTCATGGCGCTGGCCAATGGGAGTCCATAAACAGACTTGGGGAGGGGCAAAGACGGCATTGTCCAGGAGGTGGGAAGGAACTCTGTCATCACCATCTCCATCAGGCGAGGGCAGTCCAGCACCTGGGGGGGTGAAATAAATGTTCACTGAATTTGGTCAGAAGGAAAATATAGATCATACAGGTGGTTAACAATAAGTAGACAATAAATCCCTTGAATCATTCAAGGCAAGATATTTATGGTAGAACAAATGTGAGCAGCACAATAAGAGGCGCGAGTGTTGTTGTTATTGTTGTTACCTGAGTGGCAGATGAGGAGGAATGCCTAGCGATACGGGTCAGGACCTCCAGGATGTTCTGGACCACTTGCGGCGATGGTCGGACCACCTCAAGGATGTAACGTAGCCTGGGGAGCAGTTTCATCTTCAGTAGACCCTGAAACAGAGAAAAAGAGATGGCCAGAGACCCAATAATGAATCGTTCAACCTTTATCTAGACACCTTGTTCATAATAAATGCAAAGGGATCCCTTGGGAAGAACCAGATTTAGGTAAATTACCAAGTCAATAATATGGAAGCTAACATTCTGAGTAGTGTGTAATAGAGTTTGAGAGTATAAAACACACTTCAATAATACAAATTATTTTTCTGCAGAGAAAAAAGTAATCACTGATCTGAAAATATCTCACAACTCTCAGATTAGTGACTGGTTATCATAACCAAGTAAATCTGTTTTCTGTGTCAAATGAATATTTTCATCAAACATTCTATTTTAATATCTTTACTTAATTCTGAATTTGATTTTTCAAGTAGTAATGCTACAAAATACCATATACATCAGAATAAGAAAAATGAAAGCAAGTAAAAAGTAATAAAGAAAATGTAAACAAATCTGTGGCTACCTATATTTTGTAATGCAACCATATCTGCCGAGTTACCTTGACAACGTCCTGGCTGGCCACGTCAAGATCCGTCTTCCTCTCCTCCTTCTCCTTGGCAGTCATCTTCAAGCTCTCCTCCAGCCCTTCATCCTCCTCATCTTCCTCTTCCTGAGCGGAGGGCAGCAGAGGGAAGGAGGCCAGGCCACGGAACCAGGAGAAGGTGCTGTCCATACACTCCTGGAGAGGGGAGACACGTCCGATGAGACACTGAGGGGCCAGACATTAGGTCTAGGCACTCTTACAGAGGGACACTGACAGACAGCCATTGTGTATCCAACCATATACCATTAAAGTGGAAATCTGCAACATCCTTGTTTTTGTTTGTTTTGTCATTTATTTTGGCGACATCTTTGGTGCTAACCAACAGAGTGTTTAGAACAGCAAATGTAAAAGCTTTCATGAACTGGGTATAGGTTGAATCCCCATTGTGATATATCAGTCAGCAAAACAGACATATATTGACATTAGAATGTTGCAGATTATCACTTTAATGCAACAACAGACATATACTTTCAAACTAACAGTCAAACCTACATGAAAAGGATTTGGAGGTGTTAACAACGTGCTGCAATGCTTCATGTCGTCTTACCTCGTCTTCTGCCGACACCAGGAGCGATCTGAGCGCGTGCACAGCCGCAGACATCGCTCCTTCCACACTGTCGTCCAACGCAAAGCGGAGCAGGAAGAGCAGAGCGGCGTCTAGCAAGGTGGCAGTCACGCTGCCTCTCAAAACGGACGCATATTCACCGGCACGTGCCTACGGGGTGCCAGACATAGTGAGTGCGTACATGCACGTGTCTCTGCGAGTATGCGTGCGTCTGTGTGTAAATGTTTGTGTACCTTTGTGAGGACGCTGGCCAGAGTGCTGAGGGCCAGAGTCCTCTGCTGGATGATCTGACTCCGAGACAGGAGGAAGAGTTCCTGGAGGGAGTAACCTGCCAGCTGGGGAGAAATCCTCCATGTCAACATCAACAACAAGGGATATTAAATGCACCAAGATTCTTCCATAGGATTCCCGAGAGTGATTGGTGCAATTGACTGCACCTATATTCCATCACCGCGGCCCTGGGGAACTAATCTTTTCACAGAGCCGTGGCAGCAGCAACTGTACTACTTTTCACTGCTCATATTAATGAATCATAATAGTTTTTTGTTCTTGAGAGAAGAACACAAATGCTAGTGATCCATTTCTTTCCCATAATTCCCAATTTGTTGGCAGAATATGTTTACATAACCTCACAATAATGTATAGTCCACACTGTATTGCTTCTATTGTTTCATTATTTCATTCTTCTTTATTTTCATATTCTAGTTGTGTATTTCCTTTTCCCTGCTGAGGAGACTTTCTGTTTTTGTTAACTAATACTGACCTCAGGCTCCTCCCCATGGTGGTGCAGACCCAGGTGGGTGGGCAGATCCTCTGTGGGAGGGATCAAGGTGCCGGCAAAGTCAAAACGAGCCTGCATGGCCTATCAGAAACACAGACCCACAGAATGTGACTGGTTGAGGCACACGTCCACTTTTCACAATGTCACTAAGGCTGCCTTGCATCCAGAAAAACTAAATATAGCACCAGATTTGAGCCTAGATTTATGTTGTTCATCCTTTCCTGCACACATAATATTCACCCCCCCGTCTGCATACGCAGTGTGGCAGCAGGGTGACCTGGTGGTTAGACAGACTATCCCTAAACAGAAAGGTCACAGGTTCGATTCTAGCAATAGCTCCCGCAAGTCCAGTAACAGCCAAGTGTCTTCTCCAAGCGTCCTTAAGCAAGAGACTGAATCCATACCCGCTTGCTCACTGTCATTCCAGATGAGAGCATCAACTGAATGCCTACAATGTGGTGCAAAATATCACCTCTGAATCGACAGATGAATAAGAGTCGTGTGTTTCTCAATCGTTCCACTGGACTTATAAGGGCCCCCCTCTCTACCTTCTTGGTTGCTTTCCTCCTGGGAGCGGGCAGGTCTCTTGTCCACTCGAGCTTCTCTGACTCCAGCTTGTCCATGTGGACCCATCCCTTCTGAGGCCTCACTGGCAGCTCCTCCTCTGCATTCAGACAACACAATGACAACCGCTGTATTCATTTAGTTTTGGGGGGGAAATGGAGCGGTATAAATGACGAGCAAGATCTTGAGAGCCCTGCAGTGGCCTCCTGTCTATGTGCGCTCCGTTAGTGAGACTTTAATTGGAGGGGGGGGCTGATCTTTGCACGGTCTGCAGTAACTCCATTACCCAGAGTGGCTACTTCTGGCTCCGACTGGCCTTTCTGCTAATCAGACAAAGTGAAATCAATGATCAGCTTGAGCTCTGGATTTTGGTCATGCTGCAAAAGGGCTCCTTCCTCTGCAATACCACATTAGTTACACAATTAGGGGATGGGTTAGAGAATGAGCCGAGAGAGGGAACTGGGGGCCAGGCAGGAAAATGATCAGGTGAGATGGAAGAGAGAAAAGGGGAGGGTGGGAAACGAGGCAGAGAAAGTTGGCAGCCACCTAGGTGTGTTGGCAGATTGGGCTCTGTATTTATAACCCTGCTCACTGGGTCGGTTTACATTTACTCTGCTTCTGACAGCCGGACCAACCTGTGGCCTTCTGCCCCATAGATTGAATGTACCATGGATCTAATGATTTGATAGTATAAAAAATAAGGTTACAATTTCACCAGGTGTGTAAGGGGGAGCAAGGAGTGAGGTGAAATAATCATACGGCATATTCGTCCACATATTCATTCATATCTACAGCAGCGGTAGAGATCAGGAACCTCTTGACAAGTTAGTGGGGATCAGAGGTCTGTTTTGAATTCATCATACTCGTCAAAGGAGGTGGCGGTGGCAGTTCCTCCTCTTCCGCTCTCTCCATCTCCACTTCCAGGGGTTCGACGACGCTGGAGGAGCCTGACTCGGTGCCTCTGTTATCCTGGAGACGTCCGGACGGGGAGGTGGTGGGCGGGACGCTCTGGGCTTTGCGAGATCTAACAAACTCCACCAGTCTAGGATCTGGGAAGCGGAAATAATCGTGTTATACACAGCTGAACCAATGCTACAAACTCAGTACAGGTGCTACACCAGTACTGGGAACAACAATGAATCAAACGAGACAGAACTACTTTCCGCGATAGCTCGTGGCTTCATTTCAACATACATTAGACATTTTGGAGGATGTGAACCAACGACTCCATCAATAAATACCTACCAAGCTGAGCCAATAATTTATTCTGCTCCTCTAGTATCTCTGATTGAGACATCGCCTGGAGTTTGGTCTGGTTCTCCTCGTGGATCCTCATGGTCTCCATTGAGCTGCCTGCTCCCCCCGGCCCCTGACCAGACAGCAACCTGGGGCTTGAGACTGCACTCAGCCCAGGTGGGTGGAGAGGAGCGAGAGCACAGAGAAAGGGAGACAGAAAAAACACGTGGAAAGGGGTGTGGGTGGCGACGAAGAGGATGCAAGAGAAAGGATTTGAAAATATATTGTATCACAGACTTTGTTTTCGGTTACAGGGCAAATTTGTAGGATGAGCCTACTTGTAAAACCAACTGAGTATGTGTTTGCATTTAGAATAACGTAGCCCCAAGCCTACTTACATACAGCATGGGACTGATCTGTATCCATACTAGTCTCAGCAGGGAGGTTCTGGCCTTTGGGTTCAGGTGTCTGACCACCAGCTTCAGGTGTCTTGCCCTCCTTAAGTCTCTGGGCTGCAATCTGACGAGCAAAGACGCTCCTCTTCGCACCCGTTGAAGATAGCGGCGCCTGGCCACAGGGAGGAAGTGAACTGATAATGTCGGTATGAATGGAAACCAGAATTGTTAATAAATTATACATCTTTTATAATTAGATTAATAATTCTCAACTGTCTTCAGATTGACGTAACAATACAAACCTCATGAATCATTTCAAAGTAATAGAAACAATCCCATGTGTTTATACCTGGCTGTCCGTTTCTAAGCGGCGCAGTGCTTTGGGGAAAGCAATGCCTGTGAACGCTGGTAGAGAGATTGGGGCAGAGGTGGTATCTCTCTCCTGCAAAGAAAGAACAATGTTACAGAGAGCCACGGGTGAAACAACGAAAAAGCAACTCAAACTGTGTGTCCGGCTAGTACAGTAAAAGGTCAATAAAAGAGTAGCCTGTCTTTGATACGGGGAGTTTCCATTCTTGTGGCAATAATGAGACACGTTTTACAACAAACACTCACAACGATCCTGGTGAGAACGGCACTGATGTGAGTGTCATGTCTGTCCAGCATCTCCTCAACATCATCGTCCTCGAAGCGGACACGGTTGTCTTTGAGGCGAGACTTCTTAGGAGGGGCCGGAGTCAGAGTGGGGAGTTGGTCTGGGAGATCTAACAGCAAATAAAACAGATGAACATAAAAAGTGCTGTGTTTCTGTATTCAATAATCCAAAGGATATAAGCGCCACATTGCTGTTAAGACATGAGATATTCTTTCAAAATATAATGTACTTAGTGTGTAGCCTGTGTTTTATATTTCTTTAAAAATACTGTTCGGTGAATGTTAACTTGACTACCCAAAAGTAGGATTGTACCAAGAAGGCAAACCCCACCCACCTGGTGACACAGTGACTAAAAGAAGAAAAACAGACTCATCCTTAACCTTCTATGGTGACCATGTCCCTCTGACTTCCTCCATGTTCCATGCTGTGTCCTCCTCCTCCTCCTCCTCCTCCACCTCCTCCTCCCCCTGCCTCTCCTCTCCTCTTGTCTGGTCGGCGGACCACATTGACAGTAGACTGGGCACCAGAGGTCAGAAACTGTTCCTGCTCTCGTAGGAGGTCTGCCTCTGAGTCAGTTGGCTTGGGACGCCGCAACATCCCTCTGAAGGACACGCATAAAAGATGAGTAACACATCATTTTGAGTGGATTCAAATACATTCAAGCTGTCCACTGTATTGTCATACTTTGTTTATATTATAGGGTCTGGCAGATGGAAGAGCATACGAATGTATCCAGTTTAGTCTATTAGTTCAACATAATCTGTCATCAACTCATTTTTTACTTGAGTTTGACTAAGGGTTAGGGTTAGGTAGATAAGACTGTTGGTCCGATACCGATACCAGTATCGGAAACGCCTCCAATACCGCCTAAAATGCTGGATCGGGGTATCTGCGAGTCTATGCACCAATCCGATGTCACGGAATGTATCACGTGACGATCTAATCTAATCATGTTTATTTATAAATATGTGTTCCGATATCGATACCAGTGTCAGACACGCCTCCGATACTGCCTAAAATGCTGAATCGGGTATCGGTGAGTAAGCGGGTCTATGCACCAATCCGATATCACGTAATTGAACACGTGATTTACACTGTAATTGCAATTCTAGTTTAGTTTTTCTACGTTGCTGTTGCACTACTGTTTTATACTGTTACTGCTCTGTCTTATTTTACTAAATTGTGGCAGCAAAATAAATGTATTTAAAGGAATTGTCGTTTGTCTTTGAATAATATAGAATTTATTTATTTATGTTCTTTTTCAGTTATGGCTGACTAACTAGATAACAAAATAAAGTTCTATGGCATTCATTCTCTGTTGTATTTGTTCATGTTTTACAAAGGGTTTAACCTGAGCGAGGCCATACAACAATGATAGCAATAATATCACATGATACAGCTGTTAACAAAAGTATATATATATATATATATATATATCGATACCGGTATCTGAAATATATAATATATATATTTATTTTATTATGTATCCTTAAGTTCAGGTATCGGAATCGGTATCGTGAAGGGAAAAAATGGTACATCGGAACATCTCTACTTCTTACATCATTTAAATTACGCTGAAAACCAACAACAACAAACTAAGACTCTTTAAACTGGTTATGTATCTGTAGTTACTATGACATTTCATTTTTGCTGTGTTTGCGACATCGGACTGATTCCTGCAACAGCTCTCGTTGTAACAGTTAACGCTCATTTAGCCCGCTTGGCTCGAACGCCCGGACTTTCCTCAACGGTACACTCATGCCACATCACACTAAACAGCATCTACACGGGGTTAAACTGTAGCTGCGTGCGGTTGTTCGACGCAAATGTTCACCTTTAGCTGCGTGTTGTTGCGTGTTGCCTGGGTCCGTGATGAATTTACCTCCGTCACTAAAAGCAGACGGAGGATTGTTCCGGTGACACACAAAAAACTCCACTTTCAAAATAAAGGCTCTAATAAAGGGGAGGTTATGAGACTGTGAGCTTATTTGTCGGCAACACCTCTCCTCCCTATAATAGTATGCAATTGTGGGAGCATCTACCGTTTTGAGGTTTTAAGACGTAAGCAGTAAGTATGGAACGGTACTGGAACGGTACTGGAACGGTACTGCGCGTCAGTTGCGATTCCCCACGGACGTTTCGACACTGAGCCGTCTAAAATCGCGTCCGTCTCTAAGCCTCGACATCGACCG
>OMOT01025037.1:15959-33291 GCA_900312575.1 Acanthochaenus luetkenii | reverse complement strand
ACACCAAGCATAATGTCGTCTCATCCCCGGTGAAAGTAAATCCGAACGAAAGATAGCTTTCACTGTATTGCTTCGAGCTCACCGTCTTTGCTTTCTTTTTACCACCACTCATACTAGGGCCTTCACCTGGGTCAGAATCTTGTCCAGGGCTCAGTTCGGAGTTTGCATTTTTCCTTTTTAAAAACTTCTCCATCACTGTCACCACGACCTGTCGCATGCCTCACTAATTCTCTTATCTCTAAGAAGGAACGAGGCAATTAGCTACCTGTTGCCACCCGGACGAATATTAACGTTACATTACTCTGCCAGTCACTATATTACAGCACAGACACTCGACAATGGCATATTATTTGCAGATAATAATTAATAAATGTTACTTTAAAAAACAAAATGTAAGACTAATTAAGTGAAATTGGATAATTTCTCACGGCACACCTGACGATCTCGCATGGCACACTAGTGTGCCGCGGCACAGTGGTTGAAAAACACTGACTTATACTACCCATAAACCCTTGCATTTTGGGGTTATTTCCTGTAGTTGGCTCGGATTACATTTTCACAGCTAATGAATGGCACAACAGTTCTCTTGGAAGAGGACAGAGACTCACATTTGGTGCCACCAGAGTTTGAATGGCATTGTTCTCACCTGGCCAAATGAATAACATTTTTAATAAACCACTCAGAACGTACTGGGAGTGAACATGCCCTTAATCTCCAGTAAAACACAAAGAAAGCAAAGGACAAATTTAAAGCCCCACCCAATAATTAATATGCTGAAATGAATCTTGATCTGTAATATGCGCCATACACCTTAACTTTTAACTGGCGATTTCTATTAATCTCGTTTGTCTTGATGTTTCAAAAGTAACTGTGACCAGATTCCTGTTTTTCTTAATAGCAATCATACCTGATTGCAGCTACCTTTTCTGGGAGTATCTGTAGTCAGATTGCTGTAATCCCATTACATGCGATTCAACCCCAGCCATGAACACATGGTACACTGCATGGCCAGAAGTTGTGGACACCCGTTCTAATTAGTTGATTTGGCTATTTCAGCTACACCCATTGCTGACAGGTATATACAATCTCCATAGACAAACATTGGCAGAAGAATGGGCTGTACTGAATAGCTCAGTGACCTTCAACATGGCACCGTCATAGGATGCCACCATTCCAACAAATCAGCTCATCAAACATCAGCCCTGCTAGAGCTGCCTCTGTCAACTGCAAGTGCTGTTATTGTGAAGTGGAAACGTCTAAGGGCAACAACAGCTCAAAGTGGTAGACCCCACAAGCTCACAGAATAGGACCATTGAGTACTGAGGCGAGTACAAATCAAATCATCTACCCGCGCTTGAAACACTCACTGCCGAGATCCAAACTGCCTCTGGAAGCAACGTCAGTACAAGAACTGCTCGTCAGGAGCTTCATGAAATGGGTTTCCATAGCCGAGCTGCCGCACACAAGCCTAAGTTCACCATGCGCAATGCCAAGTGTCGGCTGGAGTGGTGTAAAGCTCACCGCCATTCAACTCTGGATCAGTGGAAACATGTTCTCTGGAGTAATGAATCATGCTTCACCATCTGGCAGTTTGACAGACAAATCTGGGTTTGGCAGATGCCAGGAGAACGCTACCTGCCCAAATGCATAGTGCCGACTGTAAAGTATGGTGGAGGATGAATAATGGTCTGGGACAGTTTTTCATGGTTCAGGCTAGGCCCCTTAGTTCCAATGAAGGGAAATCTTCATGCTACAGTGTACAGGGACCTTGTAGACCATTGTGTTCTTCCAACTTTGTGACAACAGTTTGGGGAAGGCCCGCTCCTCTTTCAGCATGACAATTCCACCGTGCACAAAGTGAGGTCCATACAGAAATGGTTTGTCGAGATCGGTGTGGAAGGAACTCAATCCAACACCTTTGGGATTAATTGGAACGCTGACTGCGAGCCAGGCCTAAACAGACAACATCAGTGCCCGACCTCACTAAAGCTCTAGAGGCTGAATGGACGCAAATCCCCGCAGCAACGCTCCAACATCCAGTGGAAAGCCAGTAAAGTTGGGTCCAACTCCATATTAATGCCCATGATTTTGGAATGAGATGTTTGACAAGCAGGTGTCCACATACTCTAGGCCATGTAATGTATCTCAACCACACAGTGCCACCATGAGAGTAGACATTTAGAAAGTAACCAGGCTAAGACTGAAAATGCATTAACATTGTTTTCCCAACAGCATTGGCTGGGTGAGCTTTGACCAGTTGGACATTTTCAGCGGAATGAACGTTTGAGCAATAAATGTAGTCTTATTTTAAACTCTCAAATGAGACACAGAAACACAAGTAGGATCAAATGTTTG
Source organism: Acanthochaenus luetkenii (assembly GCA_900312575.1). Taxonomy (NCBI): domain Eukaryota; kingdom Metazoa; phylum Chordata; class Actinopteri; order Beryciformes; family Stephanoberycidae; genus Acanthochaenus; species Acanthochaenus luetkenii. The sequence goes on along the minus strand of OMOT01025037.1, from coordinate 30,936 downwards.
CCATATCCACTAAAATAGCAGTTAACATACATTCAGGATATTTTGAGAATATTTAAAGAACTACAGGAGCATTTCTCCCCAGTGTCACCACCAGTCTCTGTGAATGTGTTTGTCTACCTTTGTACAATTTCTCTTGGTTTGATTCCCTCAACACTTTCTTGTAGTGCCGCTTAATAGCCTCTTTCCTTTCAGAGGAGATTGCATGGACATCTTGGAAGTGGCAAAAGCCCAGTGATAGACTGGTTTAGTACGACACCCGTGTACTTAAATTCATCTCACATCCCTGTAATGAGTAAGGGAATGACTCAATGGAGAAAGGGGGTGGGGAAATAAATAAATGGAGAGAGACAGGCAGTAAGGAGATTAAAAGAAGGAGGCGAGAGAAGGAAAGGGAAAAAAACACAGAAAGATAGGTCAGATGATTGATATTACATTGTAGTAGTTCAATGTAATGCTTTATTTATACAATACAAAAACAACTCTTAATCCATTACCTAGTCCCACAAAACTGTACCTGATACTATTCTGTCATAATGATTTCCAGGAGATGAGGTTAATGCAATGGATAGATACAGAAAACAGCAAAAGAAAGGAACTGAACCAATTAATCACCTCAGTGAAGCTGCATGAATGGAGATGATGCACAAGATCTTATCTGTGTATCTGCCAGATTCCTCATCGGTAATTGCAGTGTCCAATAATCATTTGCAGACCCAAACTGAAACTCCTAACCCGGTTGATCTGTAAGTACACAATAAGAAATCCTAGAGTGACTAAAGAGTTCATAATGTCGTGATATCCAGCAATGACCTTTTCCTCCCACTTATTCCACAAGACTTGAACCTCATGAAAAATGTGTTATTCACAATTACCATTGAGGACACATTTTCTAAAATGTCTGCTTATGTTGTTATTAGAGTTAGAATTATATATCTGTTCGCCAATATTGCCCTTTTATAAAAAATCTGACCTGGTCCAGTCAGTGTCATCCACCTCTGATATGATGCAGTTTAATTGATGACTAGGGATTGGACAATGTGGTAATGTCACGTTTCTATTTAATGCACGATGTGGGGCTCATGATTCGATTCAGCCACGATTCGATGTGAACGTTAGATGATAACCAAGTATGATTGTACAACATTGCCATTATTTCTTTATGACTGAACATTCCCTAAAGGAATATCATGTGAATATTATAGCGATACCACAGGGGATAAAATACCATATAGTGCAATAAGGTCACTATAACCCCTCTATTGCAAACCACACACACACTATAATCCCCTACAGGGATATTATATGAATATTACAGCGATTTAGAGTTTGGAACATAGAAGATATTAACTTTTATTATAAATCAGATCACACCGCATATGTTCGACGCACACCGTTATGTCCCACAAAGTACATTGTCATGTTTTTACATCGCAAATTATCGTACTATGCTGTATCGTATCCCATCCCTATTGATTACATATTTATTGTATAATTAAGAAATTCTATGCTGGTTGTCTATGGGAAGCCATAAACCTGAATTGATTCTAATGAGGCATTTTGATAATTTATTGTTGTTTATCCTGCTTTTCAAAGGTTTTAGTGTCCCATATATGGTCTGAATGCTGTTTCAGAGGCTTTTCCACCCTGACAATAAGATTATGGCAGCACAGTGCTTCAGTGGTTAGTACTGTCTCCTCACAGCAAGAAGGTCGTGGGTTTGAATCTCGGCCCCGGTCATTTCTGTGTGGAGTTTGCATGTTTTCCCTGTGTTTGCGTGGGTTTCCTCCGGGTGCTCCGGTTTCCCCCAACAGTCCAAAGACATGCGCTTATATGTAGTATGTATATGATGTATGTATGACATAGTATAGGATGTAGTATACATATGAAGTAGTTAGTATGTGATGATGTACAGTATATGTAGTAAGTATATGATGATGTGGTATGTATATTTACAGTGTATGTGTATGTAAATCGCTGTGGATAAAAGCGTTTGCTAAATGCGATAATGTAATGTAATGTTATCCATTTTTTGAACATTACTGGCATGAAAATGGTCTTTAAAGATATTGAATACCGGCATAAAATATAATCTGAAAAGCCCATATATATTTTCTCAGCTTATGGACCTAGACAGATAGATAGATAAGTGTGTGTGAGTGAAAAGCAAGCAAGGTGAAACATATACAGTGTACTGTATGTTAAGCCAAATGTGCTTGTCTGCTCATTGTTTGTGTGTGTGTGTGTTGTCCTCTCTATTCGACCCCCCTCCTCCATCCACCTCCTCAGGCCAAGGTATTGCGCTGCAAGGCCAAAGCTGCCTTTCATTCAGGACAAAGGAAAATAAAAGAACCACTTCTATCCCTCACCTCCTCTCCCCTCATCACCCGTTTCTTTTTTTTCTCTTCAGATCTGGCAACCGCATGCACGTATGTACACACACACACACACACACACAGTGTAGGAACCCAGCTGTTTCAAGCGGAGCAGAATTCCAAAACCCCTCTGAAATCCTCCATCCCTCCCTTAATTTCTCTTTCTCCCTCTATTTGCAATTTTTTTGATTTGCTTCTTGATTTGTAATCATTATCATGTAAATTCTTCTGCGTATCACATTTAACTTAAACATGCAAACAGTGAGCACACATTTTATTATTTACTAAATTAAAGGCTTGTTAAAACTCAAACTCCGATCCCCATTGTGGTCAAGCTCTTGTCTCCATAGTGCTTAACCATTGGACCGATGGCAAACGACATAGTAATCATCTTTCAGTGTTGTTGGGGGGAGAAAGGACTGCTAGCCACAGGGAAGTTCCTTGGCGCTAATCCTTAAGCTTATCTATCCCTCTCTCTCTCCTCCTTGCTTCCTCCGGTTTGTTCTCAATAATAATATCTGTCCAGAAATAGTTAGGAGCACCTTGATTCATTCAGCCTCTAACCCATTTTTAGCTGTGAAACCACACCATCAAACTCCCCACTTCCCTTGTATCTTTTATGGTGTGATCCCACACTATAAGAGGGTTTTCAGGTGATGTAACCCGACCTGTAGCAGCCATATTGGAGGTCCTCTGGGCAACAGGACAGCAGAGCTTATCGCTTTTCTTTTAACGTATGCATTGGCCATCTCAACAGAATTGAATAGACATGGTTAATTACCTCTGCCAACGGAATTGGTGACATGTGTTTTCGCCTCCTTCTGTCCTTCTTCCTATCTAAAAAAATTATGAATGGATTTGCATGAAACTTTGTAGAAAAGCAGGTCATGGGCCAACTTAGAACTGATCAACTTTCCACGCCTACTGGACAAAGGGGGCGTGGCAACAGGCGTGACCAATCACAAAAACTCGAGTAACTTCCGAACGGATTCATGTAACACCACAAAACTTTGTAGAAAGGCTGGTCATAGGCCAAGGATGAACTGATTAACTTTCCACGCCCACTAGCCAAAAGGGTGTGTGGCAAATTACAAAAAGGCACATAACTTCAGAACATAATTGCAGTCGTTTCATGTGTATACCTGTGTGTCAACCTCCTCTGTTGCCCTTCTTTCCTCTGGCTGGCTGTTCTTTGGCCGGAGGACGAGATTGGGCAACAATACTGCCAGCTGCAGCCACAAGCTGTGAGCAAAAGCCATTCATTTAAGAAGAGGTTTTGTTCAGCCTAAGAAGTGAACTGAGAAGTTATTTCTTTGAAGAAGCCTGCCTCTGAAGATTTGCTGATCAAAAACTGAAGGTTCTACAATGTCTCCCTCTGCATTTATGTGAACGATCCAGTGCAATAAGGAAATGTAAATAAGTGCATTCAATGTTTTCCTAGTATATTCCTACTGTGAGCCCTGGGAAAAATAGTAACTGTATTCTGAATACAGTTTTAAAATATCGTATCTTGGAAGTGATGTGTCTACTTCTGAGGCTAAGTAAGTATCTGGCAAGACAAATATAGCACATCTAATTTTGTTCTACAATTGAAAAATCTTTTTTTTTTAATCTTTACTTTATAATCATTATTACCTCGCCACACAAACCCTCAGTCTCTTATGTTCAGAGGGGAGAAAGCATCCTACAGATAAAAAAAAATATTAAAAAAAATAATGCTTCACAACCACAGAAACATTTAGAAGGAGGGAAAAAGGGAAGGAAAGATGTGTGTGAGGAATTTTTTTTTGTGGCATGGCAGGAAATAAGAGTGCATGTGTGTGTGTGTTGTGATGTAACACTGATGTGATTAAAAGGTTGGGAAGCAGAGATGAGGCAGACTGTTTTGGATAGGAATGCATGGCTGGCTGGCTTTGTACTGAGGCAACAGGCCTGAGGACAACAGCATCAGGCGAGACAGAGGGAGCTTGGAAACTAAAGGTCTGAAACGTGGCTGTGCTTGGAAAACAACTCAACAAACTCAAAAAACAAAGAACAGATAGAAAATTGAACTGCAAATATCTACTGTATTTCAGTTGATGTAACACTCAGCTTCAGGTATTCAGGCAAGATGACTTTGATGGAAAGCATGGTCTTTTGCTTCATGAAAACACTCAATCCAGTTTCATCAAATTTCGAGTACGAACTCTGAAATGCAGATTACGTGTTGTGGACACCAGCTATGTGAACTTTATGTTCCTCCACCACCAACTGAATTATGTGACAATAGCACTATTTGGACACACCATTCTCACCTGTTCGCCATGTGAAAAGGTTAACTAATGGTTACGTTTAGGCAACTAAAATAACTTTGGTTAAGGCTTTGGTCATGGTTAAGTAAGAAAAACGAACTAGAAATGAAAAACGTCACTTTCAGTAGAAATCTTCTTTGCATGAGTTTGGAACGGAACTCATTGGAATTGGAGGTAAATGCAGCCGCCCATCCACCACAACACCACAACACCCTTGCTTTCCTCTGCTATTTAAATGTCAAACTACTACCCGTTTCTAGTCGTGTCTCCTTCACGTAATCCTTTTGTGGTGGGAAAACATATTTGTCTTACTTCAGTGCATGGAGCGCATATTTCAAGATGTCACGCTTATTTCATGAAATGAAAACCAGGCTTCCTAGCCAGATAAAGAGAATACTTCTAGTGCATAGACCTATAGCTTAATGTTCCTGAAATGTTGGTCAAGAGGAACATCTACTGGGACGAGACTTCAGCCCTCTATGCCGTACAGTATTTATTTATTGTGCATTGACATAACAAATATGATTAAATCACTTTGTTTAAGGTGCAATTGCTATATAAAAGGTACTGGATATACATATATCTATATATATGATAAATAGTACAAAAATACATACACCGTTACTTCACTTAACATTCAATATTTAAAAAAAAACCAACAACATACAGCCTCAATTTTACTATTAGCATGACGAGAAAATAAAGATCTGTTGCAAGCACATTGCATACAAAACTAGAATGGATGGAGTGAAATAAGAGCATGAATCAGGCACTTTGAGAGAAGGCTTGTAACAAGCTGGCCAGTGGTGAGTACATTGTTTAAAGTACAGAAGACCAACATTACATGGCAGGCAGATCTGAACTGCTGATCAGTGGGGTTCCTGAGCTCAGAGCTGAGGAGCTGAAGTTGGGCTTTGGTGTGGCTATTTGAACTTCCTGTCTTTCTACATATTTTTCCAGAGGTAAACCTTTCAATTAAAGTGCATTTTTTGGTCTCACATTTACTTAAAGGTGCTACGTGTATCATTTCAACAGCAATAAATCATTAGCATGTTAATGCGGAGACGATCATAAAACTACCGCAAACAAAGAGACCATCACTAAGAAGATTGGCAGCCTCTACACTGTGTTTTACATTATGTTCCACTGGGTTGGATTTGGTGGGAAATATACTGAATTGCTTTACGGCACAAAGGGAAATTTCTTTATGGCACAAAACAGGAAGAGGGCACTGTGTTTCCAGCACAAACGGAGCTAAAGCTTTCAGAGATTCTGGCAATGGCAGATGGTGGAATAAGTGAGAGGCCGATGGAAAATTTACCTCCAACATATTTATCCTCTTCAGTAAAGAGAAAGACACAAGGGACATGTGGGGCAGGAACCAACAGGGTTTATGGGAAATGTGGTCTTAATTTAGAGAAACACTAGCACAAACAATGCGATTGGTAGAAACGACCAATCATCTCGATCATGGTCTCATTTGTACAAACTTATACAAATTTGACAATATTGATGCTTCAAACATGCTACATTTAGCACCTTTAATAACCACAATCACAAGTGCACAACAAGCTACATGAATGACACATCCAACATACTCATCAACTCATCAGCACACAATGACTAATGTACTCTCTAAAGCCTAACATTGTATGGTACAGGCTTCAAGGCTTCTCCACATCACCGTGTGTTTAGACCGGCAGTAGCCACGAGGCCCAGGCTATGAGCCTTTTTCTATCTGTGTGTAGGATCAATCCCAGGCCAGGGCCAACACTGGACCATTGTTGTAGCATGGGGGAGGGATGGCCACGCTGAAAAGGACCCTACTCTTGTGGTGTGTACAAAGTTAGGGGTTAGAGTGGTGGTTTGGAGAAAAGGCACTGATGGTAGGGGGAACGCAGTGGGGAAGAGAAATGATGTGAAACATTGCGTATGTTTCCGTGTACACTAATAATGAAATCTTAACCCGATTAAGGCAATACTTGAGTAAGGTCATAATCAGAGTAAGCATAACACAATTAACACCCCGAGATTTCTGGTCGATCTTTAGAATTATTGGTAAATTGATTGAAGCTTTCTTTAGACCTTGAGACTGATTTCTTTAATGTAAACCAGGTTACTGAAGAAATAGTGTCATTTCCAACCATGTAAATGTTTTAATCAAATTGCCTTAAGCTAATTTCTCCCCGTAATCCGAGTATTGCTGTACATGTAAGCGTACTCACTGTTGTTGTTAGTTCTTTGGTATGATTTGGAGCATCTGGATTTTTAGTAACCTTACTTGAAAACAAGTTTTCCAGTTGGGGATAGTCTCTTGATTGCTGCTTCCACACAGGGATAAACAGGCGTCATTTGACGGGACCAGTTTTTAAAAAGCCACTGACTGCCACTCTTCAGGTGATGGAGTATTTTCATCCAATAATGGTGGACAAAAAGTGCCCCCTCTGACTCTTATGTCTGCTTTTTCTGTATTGATTTGTCTTTCCTGTCCACATTTTATAACAAGGTTTATGGCCATGCTCAAAACGTGGCTGCTGGACTGTCGTGGCTCAATTGGCATCCATGTTAAAAGGCCTTGCCCACTGTCCACATCACACACTGAATACTCATCCACTCTGATACACACAACAGACCAGATCAATGTGGCACTTGATGATGTACTGTGTGTCTGTTTACTAAAACGTGTAGTTACCCAGTGAGAAATGTTTCACACGGTTAAGTGAGGGTGTGACATGTGGATAGAAACCAAGTCTGGGAGAGTCTGGTGAAATGTGGCAGAGATCAGCCATGCCAGTGAGCTGAGTCACAAATCATATTACTCACTCCCCTTGGGCCACTTTGTGGGATTATATGAAACTCAGTGCCTTTTGATCCCAAGAGTTTTAAAACCTCTCCCAGAAAATCTGTATGATAAAACAGTGTAATTGTTTGACTTGAAATGTAAAATTGCTTCTTGACAGCTTAACTTGGGTTTGTAAATGCTGTTAAGTATCATAATAAAATGACTTTTTATATTTGTGGTTTTTATATCAGACACTTTCCTTGGGAATCACAAGCAATTAGTCCTAATCCTAATTAGTGACATTTCAACCAACATTTAACAGTTTTCCCCCAAAACAACGCTATTGATGTTTTTTGTTGAATTGAGCCAGTCTGCCACCTTTTGGACAAAGGGGAGAATTACACCAGCTCAATGAAGAGACGGTCGCCTGGTCATGTTCAGCAGGGCTTTTCAAACATTTTCATGTAAAGGACCCCCGAACAAACACACATTAGTCCCACAGACACCCGTTCGATCTGATTTAGTCCCAGGGAAGATTTTTGTTGTTGTTGATTTGGTATTGAACTGTACAACTGTCTCGCTGTAGGTGGGCAGATAATACATTACATTACATTACGGTATTTAGCAGACACTTTTATCCAAAGCGACTTACATACCATCATATACATAAAAGCGATGAGAGTGAAAACTATGATTACAATCATACATTATCTTATTGGAGTAATTTGTAGTGAATTAAATAATACTGAAATTAAACTAGTCCTCATTTTGTTGGGGACCAGCTGAAACCTCTCCAAGGACCCCTGGAATCCCTTCAAGGACCCTGGGTGTCCCCAAACCCCCCACTTTGAGAATCACTGATGTATGATTCATTTTGAAATGTAACTTTTTATCTATTTACCTTTGCTATTTTTGAGAATGAAGAATGATGTACAACTATTGGAGTGCTGTAATACATCTGGAATACCTCATGTCAGGGTCAGTCGATCTCTAGATTGGGAACAGGGCGCTCTCTAGTGGTGAATATTCAGAACAACATCATACATTCTGATCAGATGGATAAAAGTAATTATACCATGAATATGGTGAATAGTATATTCTGATTGGTAGGTTTAAATGTATTTTTCTGTCCCCACTGTTTCACTCAGTTTCTATCCTTTCTGTTACAGCTACATTTTAAATATATATATGACATCGTCAACAGTGTAGTTAATCCTGCCTATTAAAATCAATAAAAGTCTTTCTTTCTTTCTTTCACCAGATGCCAGTCTAATACTCGAATACTGCATTATAAGTTGCAGCAGATTCTGCGTTGATACAGGGACACCAATTTAGTCACCAATTTCAAATTTTTGTCCTGCTGACAAATGAGAAAAACTCTTTACAAGTGGAGAGTTCATGACTTAAAAAACTAAACACATTTCTTTACTGATTAGGTAAAATGCATTTTGATATCATGAAATTCATGTGAAAATTGGTTTCAAATGTCATACTGTATCTATCATGAGGTGGTTTCAAACACCCCCTTTTTCTTGCAGCTACCTGGAGAAATCTTGCACCCAAATTGTCCATGTCTCTTTTTTCTGGGTATAAAGTTTCATGAGGCTGTTATAATCCTACCGGCTATTGTGAATACTGAGGCAAAACTGCAAAACATTAGCATGTCTGATGATCTGTCACATCATCACACATGGATGCTAGCGGGCAATTTGGAAAGATGTCACATGGTTGAAGTCATGGCCTACTTATCCTGCTCTAGGACATTATTAGAGCGTGCAGTTTTGTTTAACAACATCTGAGCTCACATTCACAGGTACGTCTCTGCAGAATTCAGTGACATAAATGGAGTATGGTTAAAAACTACAGACTCGTACCTCTCCGTGGGGTCAAAGTTGGGACATCTAACCAAGTTTTGAGATCAATGCAGGGGCTTTATTAATGCGTTTCTCCAAAACACTTCATGTTTATTGCACATACTTTGAGACTTCTTGAAGAAGAATGTGTTGGATTTGAGGAATACTTATGGTGGACTGGATGTTATAGTAGGCTAGTTCTGTTATGGCATATGGCGAATATGCGCATCAAGCTTTTGGCTGATTTTAAATAGCAATTTCTTAAAAATAACATTATGTCTTCATGCTTGACATGGGCAATTGTACAATGGATGTATACAACAGACCCAGTTTTCGACACAATCTCTTCAAAGTCCTGATACTAATTATAATATTGTGTTTCTATGCTCTATTGACTAGGATACGATAACAGCCTATAACAGTTGTTGCTGACACCAATACTAAAAGTCACTTTTAGTGGGCATGTTGAAGCAGACATGCAATGCACACTGAATGGTAAGCCATTACATTACGTTACATTACCGCATTTAACAGACGCTTTTATCCAAAGCGGCTTACATATCATCATACCGTAGGCAGAGGCAGCCATGCAAGGAGCCAACTTGCTCAACGGGAGCAATTTGGGGTTAGGTGTTTTGCTCTATGACAGCTTCTTTTTTTTTTTCGGGAGGAGCTGGACTCGAACAGTCAACCTTGCAGTTGCTGGGCAGGAACTCTATCTCCTGAGCAACTGCCACCCGTAAGCCTGCATATTTATAGCCCCGAAATCTTTCAACTTTAATCACAAAATATATTGAAAAAATATATACCTCTTCCGTAATTTGGCAATTATATGCACTTTTAACCTTCAAAAGTAGGGCTGGGTTTAAAAAGTGGATTTTCAGATTCAAATCGATTTTCATTTGAATGATCCAATATTGATTAATAAAATCCCGAGATTGATCTTGTTCTTTGCACAATGAGGCCTGAGGCCATTTAACAGGTTTATGCCATTTCCGCCACACATGTCTCCGCCATGTTTGTTTACCAGCGTGGTAACAAACGAGTATAAAGTCACAAAAGCCACAGAGAATATAGACTGGGAATCTTACCTAAATAAATATGGAGAAATCTTGGAGTGTACATTATGATTTGTTGTATTATCACTACCATTTGTTGATGTTAGTATTCTATATACTGTACATATGGCAACAATGGACACTCAATAAACCACACAGAGGGTACTGTCATCAGGTTCAGGTCCCACTTTTATTCCCAAATGTTTTTTTGGTGAAATTCTTTGGCACATTAGATGGATGGATGGCCATGGCTATGCTGTGCATAGGGGGCGCTCTTCACTTCCACATTTGCATTACCTTTCAACAACAGAACCTCTTATCACGTAGGCTGCTTATTTACTTTATTTTAAAATTATATACATGAAAAAATATTTTCTGCACTTAGATCTATGCAATTTAGAAATAATATATATATATGTAGCTATATTTTTGCTGTGGATTCAACTGGTTCTCCAGCCCCTTAGCAAAAACTCTTAACACTTTAAAATGATATAAAATGTACTTTTATGAACTTATTTAACTTGTGTGGAAACAAATACATCATACAGTGATCCTGTCCAGAGAAATAAGCCATATTTCTGTTTTACACACCATAACAAATTACCACAAAGACTTTACCCAAGAAAAAAACAACCGCACAATTTTTCTTTTCTTTTCTTTAACTTTATTGAACACAATAATTTCTGGCAGAATGCAAAGTCAAAATGTGTTTTTCTTCTTTTATCAGTTAGTATTCAGTATTTACACAGGTGACAGTGGAGACAGAGAGAGAAAGACAGAGAGAGAATGAGGAGTGGTACCAATGTTTCACCTAGTTGAAATCTGTATACAGAGGAAACCATAAGAACAGCTTTGAATAGGAATAACAATGACCAAGAATGGATACGGTGAAAAATGCAAAGCTGCACCTCAGCTTTTCTGGCATTTTTGAGGTATTTGAACAAGGAATTGGCTAACCCTGAAATAAACGTAGTGGCATGACACTGGTGAAAAACTTTTAATGTAAACTCGCACAGAAATTGGCCCCACATAAGTAAGGCATTTTACCTCAATTCTAGAGTATTTTCAAGCTTGTGTTTGGACAAACCAGAACCTCATGTTTTTTTTATTATTTCATTTTGTATTTTTTATACTGTATTTCAGCAGACACAGTATTATTTTATTAATACACCTCTCCCTTTTTCATAATATTTCAGAGCTTTGTTCAGCAAAAACAAGACAGTTTACAGAATAATTGGAAAAGATCAATAGAATACATAAAGCCGTCATCAAATGTTTTAGTTTTTTTTATCAGGTACTGCTATGATAACTATATCCATCTCAATTGAAGTATTTTGCATGCTTTCTCATCAGGAAACCAACTATTTCTGACCTGAGCAAAGTGTCATTGTGTCAAAACTTACATATGTTTTTTCTTGATGTAGCCAAACTTCGACTTGATGCCATTTATCTAGAATGAAGAGCTGTGCAGTCTATATATCTAAATATTTTCTTTTACATGTAGGAGAGGTTTATGAGGAACTCACAGATGAGTGATGGATACATCTGCATTCCCAAACCCATCATATATGCCCACAATGACACAGCCATTTTGAACAAACTGTACAATTTGAACAAACCAGTGCTTAGTGTGTCTTCAAAGTTACAGCTGTGCAGTGTAGTAAAAGAAAAGGAAAATTGGCAGGGTGATGGAAATATGAAACAACAGACACTGAGAAGAATGTGACGCATGCCACCATTTTCATATTTGAAGACACTGTGTCTTTCATCTGCAATTGTGTTTTCCAGTTGCTGCTGTTGGACTTCCCTATGCTGCTGCTGGGATTTTTCTTGGAGAATTTTGTCATCTGTACTACAAGCTAAATCTTTCACAATCAAACTATGCATATTTCCTCAAATCTATCACAAAGGACACAATGTATTCATGCTAGGATATTCACACATTCACAGTGCACTAATTTGCAGTGTAAAGTAGGAGGAACAAAAAAGGTCAGGCTGATTTGTTTTTCCTTCCAAATCCACGGCAGTGTACTATGGCTAAAATATAATTATTCTTTTTAAATCACATCATTAAATGTGTTCATGTGCATAAAAAGACGCCTTTAAACACAACAGACCTATTTCCTCCCTGGTAATTTATTAAGGGGGGAAAATAGGCCCATTGAAAGGCTACTCTTAAGGGCTTCTGTTTGCACATTCATTTGTACAGACATTGCTGCTCTTTACCGCTGATATCCAACATTAGATTCTCCATTTGAGTCAAGCTTTGGGGCAATGTTGCTCAGCATGACCATTTTCCCATAGGAATCCTTGGGACCTGTGATAGTTTGGGCTTTTTCATTAGTTCTAAAGGACTACACTGACGTTTTGGGGAGTTTGGCTCTGTCTGGTGCACATGCTAGCACTTCAACATACAGTATGTTAAGTAATCGTAAGCGATTGGCATTATCCAAAGTATGAAGATAAACCTTTTAGTAATCCAAAGTTGGTGTTGGTTTTTATTATATGGCCTGTAGATTGATCCATCCATCCATTGTCTATACCCGCTTACTCCTATTCAGGGTCACGGGGGGCTTAAGCCTATCACAGCATGCATTACATCATCATCATTTGCATGCATTGGGCGGAAGGCAGGGAAACACCCTGGACAGATCGCCAGTCCATCACAGGGATCCTGTAGATTCATGACATCTGAAAACTAAATCTAAATCTTCATCATTAGTGAAATCCATTATAAATAAAAAACTTGACTAATGCTCACTTCCTGTGTAAACAAAAGAAGTTACACTGAAGTCCCACAGGAAGAGAGATCTTCTGCCATTGAATATGCATTCTTTTATTTTATTTAATGTTAATTTTACCGATCCCCTAAACATGCCTGGCAGGTTTAGATGCGTGTCATTAAAATGAACTAACCATCCAGGCTTAGAGCTGCTACAAGTTCTTGTTTTCTCACTTTTAGAATAATGCTAATCGCCTATGATTACTGAACATACTGTATGCTAAAGCATTAGCATGTGCACCATACAGAGCTATTTACAGAAGACACATGATTTTGGTATAAGGGGAATAGTGGACCAAAATCGGTGTAGTCCTTGAAGGCGGTGGTATACTCACAACGAAGTCGAACTTGCCCGAGACAGAAACACAATTGGACACGTTGCTGCATATGTGTGTAGTGTGTATACTCTCTGCAGCTTTGTATTGTTCATTTATTTACACTTCACACCAGTGGGGGCACATGAAGATTAAAACCTAGGGAAACTGGAAATAGCGGTGTCAAAAATTTGACAATGACAATGGCTGCAACGCAAGAGCAAGAATGGCAGCTGAGGGAAACTGAGGAGTTAAAAGTTGTATTGGTCATAAAGATGCAGACTCCTCTATCAAGCTCAGCAAACCTCCAAACTATTAATTTTGAAGAGGCGACCATGAGATGTTAGCTTGGAGATGGAAACAAAGGCAACAAACTGTAAAGAGAAATGGAGACACTTTTCCACAAGGAAATTGCAGGCGGTCACACAGTGGGGGATGGTGTGTAAAGAATTTATTTGACTAGTTCGGCCAGCAAGACAGTTCACACCACGGAGTCCGAAGCCAATGCGGTGCTTCGTTTTGTTTCGGCAAACATGTCCTTTTGTTCGTAAGAACCTGTTGAAATTCGACTCCACAGCAAGTATACCATGGCCTTTAGAGTCGCTGATAAGCCCAAACCCTATCAGGTAAGGGATCAAAGTGCTTAAAGAAGACCTCTGGGAAAAGGATATCCAGGTGTATGCGTGTGTGCATGGCAGAGAGAAAGGGATGGTACTGTGTTCTTACATTTGCCAAAATAAGACCAAAAAACATTATTAACATAAAACATAATATTTGATGTGACCATTTCTTTAACCCTAACCACCCAACCCCTGACCTGTAGTTTTGTGGCACAATAAATCATCTTTCTGTCATGTCTTCTTTTGCTTTTTGTTGTTTACACCGTTTCTGAACAGAATAAAATGGTCAACATTAACAAAAAATAAAATACAATAAAAATACAATAATACAAACTAATAAAACGAAATGACAGCAACATGTACAGACATAACTTTGCAAAAATAGGCATGCTAATGCTCTAATCTCTAGCCCTGGAAATAACACAATAATAATCATAATAAAAAAAAGCTAAAATAGGCAGTAACTTCTGCACATTATTTAAACATAACAAAATATCAACAAAGGAAAATAGTCACATAATCCTTTACCATGAAGATGATCATACTGCATAACGAGGAGACAAGAGACTAAGCAACCATGGTTATCTATATGATATAGCTTCTGTTCCACTTTTAACAACTGGTCAATTTGATATTACATACAATAATTAAAGGAGAACAAGGAGGGTGAACTACATGTATGAATTTACCTTTTTCTTTCTTTTTGTTAACAGATAGGTGAAACTTAAAAGGAATCTAAGGCATGAGGTCTTTACATTTTCTTCTGCTTTTTTTCAGAAGACATTGAAGAAAGAGACCCATGTTTTTCAAGCTTTTCTGTTGCTTTTTTATTGTTTTTCATATTGGATGGGGCGGTGTGTGACGTTACTTTGAGGTGTCTGTGACCCCCCTCCCCCTACACCCAA
>OMOT01025037.1:0-15915 GCA_900312575.1 Acanthochaenus luetkenii | reverse complement strand
GATTACGCTTTACTTTCATTGCCATTTGTCTGGGGAGCCTCATTGGGAACTGTCTTCACCTCGGTGGTGGCGTTCTTCGCCTCCGTCTCATTTTCTTTTTTATCATCCTTCACAGTCTTACCACTAGAGGGACAAACAGAGAGGGAGAGAGAACCAGAGAAAAAAAGAGAGGAGATTCTGTTAACAGCAAATCACTAGTCTCTCTCACAGCTGTTCTGAGCTGCCTTTTGTAGAATTTTTCAAAAGAGAAAAGCGGGGAAAACATGCAAGATGCTTTGAGGGAATTTGTCTTTCTTGCTGGAACTGAATACATTTCACACATAACAGGATCAAGCTCACTATTAGCCAGACATCAAACAAGAGCACATGGAGGTCACAGCTATTTTCAGAGAACAATGAATGCTGATGTGGAATGAGACAAGGCCAGTACAGTAGATCACAATACATGAAGGAATGAAACCTACAACATAAACTACAATACACAAGAGGATTACACGCTACCTGGACTGAGTAGGGACACAATGGAAAGAGACTTTAAAGCCATATTGCACTTTAGTAGAATATTCACTTGCAGTAATGTGGTCCTCTAGCTTCCATTTTTAGAATGTAGTCCAAAAGGTTGTATTTCATGTTCAGTAACACCATACAAACTATGGCGACATGACTTCTCTTTTTGGGTGTCCTCTGTGTGAGGTGGCAATGATCTTTACAGTGCTATATCCTGCTGAGACTTCATGTTATATTGTTAATACAAAAAATCTAAACCTTCAATCCACATTTTTATCAGTTTTACACCATGTCTCATCACCTACGTGCAAACCTCAGGTACCAGTAGAGGCAGTGGACCATTCCCATCCTCCGTTTCATCTCGAGTTTGAGATACATTCCTCACACATCATCAGCAACCCAGAGAAAAATACATCCATTCACTTACTTACTGTTTGACTGTATTTTATGTACTTACTATTATTTACTGTACTTTATTGCCGTTTTCTCAGGGGGTGATAAAATAAATCCAAGACATTCTGGGAGGGCAGACTAGTGCTGTTTACTTTCACAAACAATTTCCTTTATTTACATGACAACTATATTTCATTTACGCCCTAGTTGGGGTGGGTAGTTTATCAAATCCGATAAAGTCGATACTGTCCTTGTGGAGAAGAAATTGAGCTTTACAGTTTGAGGTGGACTGTGTGCTTGGTGTCGCACAATCAATTAAGACACAACTGTTCATTTTCTCACCTGTTTCAACCATTTCTGTACTACATTACATTACATTACAGCATTTAGCAGACACTTTTATCCAAAGCAATTTATATATCATACCGTTGGCGGAGGCAGCCATGCAAGGTGCCAACCTGCTTAACGGGAGCAATTTTGGGTTAGGTGTCTTGCTCAAGGACACTACGACAGATTTTTACCCCGGGAGGAGCTGGACTCTAACCTTCAACCTTGCGGTTGCTGGAGGGTAACTCTACCTCCTGAGCTACTGCCGCCACGTACTAATAACTATAGAGCTCTTTGGATGTGATGTCTCGCAATGAATCTTGGGGCTTCCCATTCATTCTTATCAGCTAAGTCATCATCCTGTCACGGTTGTGACCGTGTCCAGCTAATTCCCCAGTGTATCTTGTGTTTCCCTCTTCCCTGTGTTTCAGCACTCCCCTATCTCTCTGTCTGTCTGTGTGCGTGTTGGCGTGGCTTCCTCCTGTTCCCGGCTCCTGATCACCTGATGTCTCATCTACCTACACACCTGCCTTCCATCAAGCTCATCACCTCCAATGTATATATAACCCGGCTCTTCACTCACATATCGCTAGATCGTTGCATCAACTTCAGTGGTAGCTAGTGATTCTCTGCCTCTCCTAGTTCTAGTTTGTTCCATGAAGATTTCCAAGTGTGATTATTGTTTCCTTGTGCTACAGGATCAGCTCTGCCGTTTGTCAACCTGCCTGCTTGCCTGTCTGTTCAAGCCTTTGTGTGTCTTCCCCCACCTCTGCGTCCTTCCAGCCCTGCTCCCATTCTCCACGGACATCACCTCCTCCATTATTCCCTATCTCCACCTTCCTAACCCTTACAACAAATCTCTCTTCACTGGGTCCTCCCAGTCCCCAACCACAACAGAACGATCTGGCCAGCATGGACATGGCAGATACAGATAATCTCCACCAGGCTATCGCCAGCCAGGGTGCTCTCATAGGACATCACCAGCAGCTTCTTCTTCTTCCGATAATTTCAGTGTAGATTTGAATTTTTTTGGTCATCTTCCCCACCAATTAGCAGTCTGCAGCCAAGTTTGGCAAAAGACACTACTCTCACAAAGTAATGTTTTTTAGGGGCGTTCAGCCCCTAAAAGATATCGTGCACAAAATATACATAGAAAAGTTTGAAACATGGCCAATGGGATAAAAACAAAACAACAACTACATGGTTCATTGTTTGAGGAATGCTACTGGCTTGAATCACTGGACCAACTGGGAAAATGTAGCCAGGGGAAGTACATAACAAATGCTCTCCCTTTCTTCAAAAACGACTGCCTTCAGCAAGGCACTTAACCCCAACTGCTATATTGGAAGTTCTCAGTGGCCAATGGTAGAAGACTGGTTGAACTGAGTAGCTCCCAAGTGAGTGAATGAAACTGAATGCTATCCACATACATTCGCTGGGTAGGTAGAAATAGCCAACCAACAACCTCAATCTCCAATCAGTGTGCATGTTGGATGTACTTTTCTTAGTTGTGAAGTCGGACATATGACTTGCATGCATTCATGTGCTTTTTGGAGGTGATAAGGCATCTAATGTATGTCTAGCTACTCCTTTCTTTTACAAACCATCTACAGAGCTGTTAGCAGTTACCTGCTTGAGAATGAAGAGGAGACCCATAAGGTGATTTAGCAAGTTTTAAGTAAGCAGTTGTCTAGGCTTCTATTCAATTGCATGTTGTCTGCCAGGTTTGCTAAAGCAGCTATGTCACCAGTCTGCCAATTCAAGTATCATCTACAATCCTGATTTGCCCAACTTGTGTGCCCAACATGGGGGAGGTTCAACTGCTACTTTCTGGTTGGAAAGTTGTACATCCAATAATCCTTACAGCAATAATCCTGAATACACAAGCACTCTTCAAATTCAGCTCAAGTGTCCTGCTGCCTCTGCATATTTTCAGCACAAGCACAGTCTTAGACAAATGGCTGACATCTCTATACAATAAACATCCATGCTGTTCTGAGCAGAGCAGAGCTGAGCACTGTCTGTAACTCTGAAAGATGCTAGCACAACCCAAGTCATCTAGGGTTGACATCTCTAGGCGGTACACATTTAAAATGATTCAACATCTATAGCCTCCACTTCTTGTGCTGACATTTTTGGGGTGTTTCAGCACAACGTTGATCTTCCAGAACAAACCTACCTAAATCGAACTAATGCCATAGAGGTTGCCAAAGATGTTGCATAAGCTTGACCTTTCACTGTCCCCACCACATTTTCTTCTCACTCTCATTCCAGCCTGAACAAGTAGAATCTCAAAATGGTGAACGGAAACATTACATTACATTACGGCATTTAGCTTTTGTCCAAAGCGACTTACAATACTACTGTCAACAGTAGTCAAACCAACCGTATATCACAGTCTTCATCAGCTAAGCCTTCAATAGGAAGGAAGTAGCATTCATATAATAAGATTGTATTGTATTTTTTGTAGAAGAGTTGTCAGGTATTATCCCTTGCTTAATTCAATGACATTATAATGTATAATATATAATGTTTTACCTTAATCAGTTTACAAAGAGAACAATATTCTATGAAGGTGCACTTATTTGGTTGACTAGTAATGGCACAAATACTCAACTAATATAAATAATTCAGAATCTAAGTAAATCCATCTTCAACTTCAACTAACTCAGTGCAGTTACTCTAAGCACTATGTAGGCTCTTTGTTCACTTCAATCATTTCAAAAATGCTCTTGTATTGTTAACAGCTGTTAAACGTAGTCCACTTCACACTACCACAACCATCTTGTTTAATGCTACTGCTAGTTCTGTATGGATTACATGAGTGCCAACATGGCAGGAATTATTATTAAAACATTGTTTTAAATGTGTAAAAATTGCAATTGTTGTGTAATAGCATTGTGATAGCCATTTTTACATTAGGTTATGTTTTTACCCCCGTTTGTTTGTTTGTTTGTCTGTATGCAAGATATCTCCAAAGGTTATGGACGGATTTGGATGATACCTGGTGGAGAGATAGGTTATTTAACAAGGACCAATTGATTAGATTTTGGCGATGATCCGGATGCGGTAAGACAAAGGGGACTCTTTGGTGTGGCTTAGGTATGCGCTCTACTGAGTGCCCTCTAGTTTATACTTTAATATTGCACCAATAGGGATCTATACTCTGTGGGAAGGGTTTACAAGGATATTCTTCTATTCACGAGAGAAAAATGGGTGCTGAGAGAAGAGCACTGCTCAGAAATCCAATAAACCCACAAGATGCCTGACAAGAGATTTCAGTATGGGGGCGCTGAAGAAAAACCACTGGATAGATCAGTAGGAGTTGTGCCTCTGTCCCGTCAGAGTTATGAAGACAAATCTCCCCAATGACAAGTCTGGTTTCATCAAGGTGAGCTGACAAGAGCCCTACTTCCAACTTGGCCTCAACTCCCCATAATTCACCACTGACGTCTTTTTCTTCTGCTCCTTCGAGTGAAAATCCAAGCATGAGATGGAGTGAGAGAAAGAGGATTATCTGTAAGCTTCTGTAATATAGCTTCAACAAGATAGCTTGCTCATCATCCTTAGGGGTTGTCAGAAATCTGGAAGAGAACAAATTCAAACTGCTAAGAGTACAACTCAAAACAATAACCCAGTGATCATAACAGCTTTCTTACCTACTATCTACAGTATGAACAACTGTCATCGGGAAAAAGCGACAGCCTTGGAGGTCATGATAATTCTCTTGTATTTCTTGTCAAAGCATTGATTGAATAGTAATATATGTGATATTCACATAGTATAAACAACTATGCATCAGGCACTTAGGGTTATTTTGACAGCTCAAGTTCAAATTTATTTATTTATAAAGCCCTTTATCACAAGCATGTCTCACACAAACAGGCATTTGATGTAAGATTGTGAGAATTATAAATCAATTCAAACTTAAAACAAATATACAATCATAACTTGCCTAAAATAGCCTTATTAGCTATGTCTGCATTAGCCATCCTATAGGCATTAATGTAGCGAGTTAAATGCCACTTGACCCTAACCTAGATTGATGGCAAAATATTAATACTTTTTGTCAGCTAAATAAATTAGGTTATGTGACATTCAGTTAAAATGGTAGTTAACATGTGTCGTACCTAATGTAACTAACATAACAAAAAAGTTAATGTTAGCTTGCTAAGTTAACACAGATAGAATGGCTAAAGCACTCATAGCTAATAGGGGTGGGGGGAAAATCGATACAGCACAGTATCACAATATTTTGCATGACAAAATTGTATCGATTCACGGATGGCAAGTATCAATCTTTATCATTTAATTATTAATATTTTAAAAATGCATTGAACCTTTTGGTGCTAGGATAACAAAACCGACACTGTATCCAAGTTCTACAGAAGAGTGAAGTTTAAGTTAAGGGATCATTGATTACAGCAGAAAGAGTTGCATTGACCTGCAATGTGTGGACATCAAGGGCAGTGGATTCCTATGTGACTATAACAGCACATTACCTCACACAAAACTAGCAACTGCTGTCTCACATTCTCCAAACTCAAGCCAAGTTTTCCTTTGGAGACATAAGTCAAAAAGGGTAATACATCGCAATATGTCTTATCGCAATACTCAGCATATCACAAATCGTAAAAAATCACAATATCATATCGTGGCTCAAGTATTGTGATAATATCATATTGTAGGGCCTACAATGATGGGGTGATTCCCACCCCTAATATCTAACGTTGTTCTTAGCAGCATATCTGCAAGAAAAATAAGTAAATTGTCTTATTTCTTACAAAGTGTCTTCTCCAACATGAATCAGCCTCTTAAGTAAACTTGTCAGGCCAGCAGCAGCACTTTATTGCTCTGGATCCTCTTATCTATTTAATATTTTCACCCAGGCCTCTCTTTGTTTGTTTGCCTGCTAACACTTTTCTGATGGAGGCATAAAGAATCGCAATCCATTTCCCCTCGAAAACCTCTGCTTGCACTGCCAAATAACATGTTGCTGCAGAATAGACTTCTGACAGTTTCAAGTTAGCGGTCAAAAAGAACCCATACATGCCTGATGCATAGTTGTTTACACTAAATGAATATATCATATAAAGAGTTTAATGTAATTAACATAACATTTAAAGGTCCTCTATATTAAATAGTATTGTAAACATACAGTATATTTGTTTTACAAGCAAATTATCTCTGTCAATTGAATGACTTGATATTTTAGACAAAATGCATCACTCAGCTACGTGTCACCCATAATGATGCAGCTAAATATATAATCAAAGTAGTGACAGTAAGATACAAAGAAGTGGTACAGGGTAAAAGGAGGGTTGACCTCATGTGAATAGACAAACGAGTGGAGGGTGGAAGTGGTGGTTGAATGAAGACAGGCATGTACTGGTTGCATCCCAATGCTCATATTTGCATGCCATTTAGCATGCCCAATACATCCTTAAAGGAAAATTCCAACCATGGATACTCTTACACTGTTATATCATACATTTGTGATGTTCAATGCTTTCCAGAAATTATTTTGTGATGAAGTGCTGTAATTAACTTTTTTGGTGTACCCAATTTCCCTCAACCTGCCTTGTCTACCTCTACTTCTGTTAGTGATTTCCTATGTTTCCCAGAAAGCCTTTTGACAACCGCCAGAGAACAGACATTAACTTGTTTGTGAACATTGGGGAGTGTCTGTGATTGTGGCTGTATCCCTTACTCAAAATGCAACATGTGGCTGCATTGTATTCTGGTCTATTGATGCTACTGTCTTGGTGGATTTCTCCTTATGTGATTGTTGAACGTTGATGCAAAATGGTGAGTCTAGAAAGAAGCCCTTGCTCTTTGATTCTGAGTGACTAACACCAAAATATGATGTTTACTAATGTTTCAGATAACTGAAACATGTTCCGCTATCAAACTCCATTGTAGCTGTGCTTGAAAGATCTCAATCTGATGTCACGTCATCTACGGCTGGCCAATTAGCTACAGGAGCAAGAAAAATACATGCCCAAACAACAAAATACATCCAGGAATGGAAGCTACATTGCCAATAGCTGTTTTTGAACAGTGTTAAAGTTCTTTAGGGTTGAGTTTTCCTTTTAAAATGGTATGCTAATAGGCTATTGGAATGCTACCAGGGCAGAACAGACAACTTGAGGAGTGGGGGAATGGAGGTGTTCATACTCGTCTTGGGCTGGTGTGGTCGAGTCTCTACCCAGGGCATTGGGCGCATCCTTGGTCGGGCCGTCTATTTGTAAGTCCTTATTCTGGGTGCTTTCAGGGGCTTTGACTGGGTCATGCTGGCTCTGTGGCCCATCAACTTTAGCGGAGGGTGGGCTGGCTGGCTCTGAGACAGGAGGTGTTGGGTTGGATAAGCGGGTAATTTTAGGGGTGTCACTCAGGTCGACCAGGGGCCCCACGTCGGGTTGGGCAAAGGGAGTAGGAGAAGTGACATTAGCTTTAAGCGTACTGGACTGGGCAGCAGGGCTGTTTTGGGGGGAGGACTTGGTAGGGGCGACTTTGGTTGGGCTGGATGCACTGGTGGTTAGGGTGGTGCTCTCGCTAGCAGGGCTGCTCTGTGCCATGCTAAAGCTCTCAGCAACTGAGTTAGTGGCATTGGAGGGAAGCAAGTTCACCACTGTGAAGGTGTTGTCTACAGCGGCAGGCCTGTTTGGTGAGGAGGAGGAAGAAAAACAGGAGGAGAGGGGGGAGGAAGGGAGTGGACAAAGGGGAAGAAGCCAAAGAGCCACCAGAAATGTGAGGAAAGAAAGAAAAGGACAACGAGAGCAATAAGGAGGTAGAGTGGGAGTGAAGGTCAAGGCATGAACAGTTATACGTGCAGTGTTAAAGTAAAATCTTCAGAATCAAAATGTTAGCAACTAAATATTTGTGGAGTGAGGGGTACACACAAAAAACCCATCAAAAATAATATGGCAAACTAAAGAAAGATATGAAATACTTGGTTTTAGGATAAGGATGAACCTAATTAAGGATTAAGAACCTGGCATAAAATGTATTTTACTTACTTTTTCTCTGTACAATAACTCCTATGACAGAGTAATAACAGGACTTTGCCTCAGGTAGGTTCTGACCAAATGATATTAGTACGGATATTTTTCGGCTTGTCAGGCTTGTCGCATTATCCATACATACTGTATACATATACTGTCTACAGGTAGGCCCAAGTCCAGGACAACCTCCAGTAGGGCTGTTCGATGTGACGATATATATCGTGGGACGATAGAAAAATGTCTATCGGTAGATCTTGTCATCTATCGTTTTTATTGCCATTGTTGAAAAAAAGCAGCAGAACTGCTTTACGGACATATTTTACGTCATTCTCGACCCCACTTTACATTCTCTACATGTGGGCTGGAATAACAAACATGGAGGAGCGTGAAACAGAAGGAAGCTCCATTTTTCATTTCATTTTTCAACTGCCTATTAAACAAAAAATGTTTTATTCAGTCACGCTAATTATTCCACTAATTTACAAACAGAAAAACATTGTATGCGATGGATCATCCGCTCTTATCACAAGTGTGGCTCTGTATATAATCGGGAGCTTAGCTCCGCTATATTTGACCAAACGCTATAAGAATACAGTTATATTGACTCAATGCTGGGTAAGTACTGTAAAGACACTATTAGACACGCAGCACAATATAAAAGAGCAGCTGGCTGGACCATGGTTTCACAAGAGACGGTTCACTTGACCGCAGTCATACTGGGCTGTGAATAATCTGCTATGTTTTTGCCGTCTTTAGTTGACTTCTTCCGTTCTTATTACTTTAAATTCTACATGATCTCCCCGTGCTGATTACCTTTGGCAGTGTTTGGATTAGTTGGAAGTTCAGTAATGAAAATGCATCTTTTTTAAATTTTCTGTTAATCTTATTTCCCATTTTTTTGTTAAAGGAGAATAATTAAATGTGAAATAAAAAGTAAGAAAAGGCAATCAATTCATGTCTCGCAAGCATAGTTTGAATAAAACAATCAAATGTAGTTTGTTTTCATGAAAAAAAAGAGGCATGTGGTTATTTTGTACAGACAAATTTTTCATGAAATGTACAGAAACATACTATATCACGATATACTGTATCTCGTTATCGTGATATGAAATTACCCATATCATGATAGAAGATTTTGTCCATATCGCACAGCCCTAGCCCCCAGGTTGGGGAAGTGGTCTGTTCCTGTGATGGTGGGGTACTCACTCATGTGTTGTCAAAGGGGTGGTCTCATTGGGCTCAGTGGGACCCCCGCCTTCTTGGTTGGGGGGGTGTTCCTCCTCCGTCCTCACCTCGACAATGGGCTCCTTAGATTCATCTTTCCTGTTGTCAGAATGCAACAGAGTAAAGGTTAACAAGCCACCACACACACACATACTAGATGCATATTAACAAACCAGAAATGGTCATTTCATTAAATTATCGATGCATGTCTTGCATATATAAGTAGGGATGCACCAATCAATCAACCACTGATCACAATAGGCTGATTGATGCTCTAAATAGGTCATTGTTGAGCAGCAATTCACCATTTCAACTGCCCGATCACATTATAGGGCTACATTTGCTTTTCATGTGCCATTTCAAAGTAATTGTAATACAGACGTTTATATTTTTTGTAGAAAATGGGTGCATCCATTCTTTAAGTGGCCTTGTGGTTTTTCCATTTCAGAGAGAGACTTGGTAATTTAATTTCATTCCTTTCTCAACAGTTTAATGACTGGATTCATTTGCTATTTTCAACTGTTAATAAATACTGACACATCACGAATATTCATTGCTGATGTTGTGTTGTGAATTTCATAGCCTATGCTATGATAAATGGTATGATGTATTGGACTATGTCTGGATAAAAACTATGATTTATTTCTACATTGTTTGGCAGCCAGGAGAACAATCTGTTAAACACAGTGCTCATTTGAAAATGTACTGTTTCTACTTGCTGTCCACTTGTACATGTTAGTGGAAACTCAAATGTGTAATTTCAATCAGCAATCTGATCGGTGATGAGTCAATCACACTGTTACAAATTTAGTCATCAGAATTGGCCCCCAAAAACATTATCAGTGTATCCCTAGATTTAATTTAATAATTTGCATCATCTGGAAATGTTTTGTAGGAAGCATGTAAACTCTATGAAACGGAAAGTAGCAGGGATGTAGTGGAGGGTAAACCCACCTCTACTCAGTTTACCCACCTTTGTAGCCTGACATAAATCTTTATCATCGTAAGTAGTATCAAACTCATTTAAATTATATGAGGATAGGGTCTTGTGAGGGGAAAAAAACACATAACTAATGCTTTTCTGAAAATACAATACATTTTTGTTCACATGGATAGTTGTTTCCCTTGTGATGATCGACTAGATAGGTCATAGCTTACCATCCTTTTTATGTAACATTACATCACTAATAAGTTGTAAACTGTGAAGGGCCGAAGGTCATATGCTAACTTACGTGAATGCTGCCTTGCCCTCCTCAATGTCCTTACTCTTGGCACCCGGGCCGGCCTTCCCACAGAAGTTGACAGCGATGCACATAAGGAGACCACACTTGTTCAGGAAGTAGCAGGTGACGTCCACACCCACCAACAGCAGGAAGAAAACCACGATCAGGATGCCTACGATGGCACCGGTGCCCAGGCCTGAGCCACCCCCCACAGCATCTGAATAGCAAGGACAGAGAGAAGGCAGATGCAAGGAAACAAGGCAGAAAAAAAGAGGATAAGAAGAGGAAATGGGAGAGAGGAGAGAGGTCAACATAGGAAAGTGAAAGGGGAGGGGAGATAAAGATGGATATTGAGAGAGAGAGAGAATAATGAAACAAGAAAGTTAGAAAGAAAGAGGGAGAAGGACAATGAAGAATGCAGTCATTATATGGCTTCAGGTTTAAACTCTCAACACCTCAAGTGTGCTGTTCTTTTCAGAGGAATTTTGTAGAAAAATACAAAATTGATTTTCAGTTTTGAAAGTCATCAGAGCGCACACACTTGAGGCCTTCTACTGCATCTCACACACAATTACAATACTTCCAAAAACACATCTAAATCAGTATGTGAAGACAAATTGTATCTATAGGGTACTATATTAGGTACTCTACCAAGAGGTGGGTGGTGATACATATAAACAAACCCCACATGCCCATATTACACTTTATTAACCCTCCAATGTAGGTGGGTTTACATCGATAGCACTTTCATAACAGACTCATGACATGTTTTGTGACATTCATGACTTAACAATTAAACATTTAGAACATTAAAAGCCATAGAAAAGTGTCGGATTCAATTTAAACAACTTGCCTATACATTTACTTTGCAGCTTACTTATAAATGGTTGGCCTTTCCATTCTTCTGAGCTTGTGCCGAAAGCAAAAAGATACCATCTGCACAATATGATCTCAGAACGCACATACAGATCACAATAAAGGTACTTAAACAGCTGTTTCTATAAGGGGATTCTGTAGAATTTTTACCTCTCTAAATTTAAGTGAAATAATTACTATATGTCTAGTCTGGCCGAAGTCTAGGATTCTAGCTTAAATAGTCTACAGATTGATGTTAACGTAGTAACCTATATTTATTTTGACAGA
Source organism: Acanthochaenus luetkenii (assembly GCA_900312575.1). Classification (NCBI taxonomy): domain Eukaryota; kingdom Metazoa; phylum Chordata; class Actinopteri; order Beryciformes; family Stephanoberycidae; genus Acanthochaenus; species Acanthochaenus luetkenii. Next base: position 4,094 of record OMOT01025037.1, on the reverse strand, counting down.
CTAGGCTTTATTTTAGCTAGATCAGATTATTCAGCAATTTGTTGAAGCTCTGCAGATCCTAACATTAGGTTACTGTCAAGCACTACATTTAAATGGTTGAAGAATTGACCTTTTTCTTTCTATATTGATTAATGCTGTTGGCAATCAATGTTTTGTTTATTACAAATAAAAAACGTCAACTTTTCTTTAGTCGTGTATTATTATTATTATTAGTAGCCTCCTGTATTATAAATATATGTTGTATTATAATGATTGTAGCCCCTAGTCCGTAGTTCAGGAGAGGCGTCTCACATGACATAATCAGCACGGTTGAAGGTCTGTCTCAATAACTAAAACACTCCGTCATTGGAAGGCTGTTTGATTAGAATTTTAATGACACTAGATTACTTCATGAAAACATTTTGAAACAATAAAGTATATTCTAACATATATATACCTCCTAATGTTAATCCATCATAAATGCTTGCTTACTTACTAGCAGCTACCCGAGTTTCCGACCAGTGTCATTGGCCTCTGTGGCTGTGACGCCATGTTACGGTTAACAGAGTGTACACACCAAAATTCAGGGTGTAAACAAGAAAAAGCCAAAAAACCCATCCCTAATATGGTGGGACGATAGAAAAATGTCTATCGTTAGATCTTTTCATCTATCGTTTCTATTGCCATTGTTGCAAAAAAGCAGCAGAACTGCTTTACGACCGTATTTTATGTAATTCCCAACCCCACTTTACATTCTCTACACGTGCGCTGGAATAACAAACATGGAGGAGCGTGACACAGAACGATGCTCTATTACATTTTTCAACTGCCTATTATATTTTTTTTGTAATTCAGTCGTGCTAATTATTCCACTGATTTACAACCAGAAAAACCTTTTATGCGATGGATCATCTGCTCTTATCACGAGCGTGGCTCTGTATGTAATTGGGAGCTTAGCTCTGCTATATTTGTCCAAACACTATAAGAATACAGTTATATTGACTCAATGCTGGGTAAGTACTGAACACAATATAAAGAGCGGCTGAAAGCACATACAGATCACAATAAAGGTACTTAAACAGCTGTTTCTATAAGGGGATTCTGAGGAATTTTTACCTCTCTAATTTAAGTGAAATTATTTTGAGCGAATGGAGAGAACAGTCACTCGTAAAAATCTGTTAACAATCAATTGAAAGGAAAACATATTCAACAAATGTTATGTGAATGTATAATGTAGTTGTGAATATTGTGTGTACATTCATAAATGTACAACAAAACAAGTCATGAACCTTTTATTTATGTGATATTATACATGAAGCTGAAGTCAATGTCACATCCAGTACAATTCTCATAGACTCTCATTCACACTAAATTACAATCCATCATTTTTATAAAGGTAAATTCTAAATGGCTTGACCATTAATGATAGTCTTGTGATTTTGAATTAGATACATTAATTGGGTTTCTACATGTATAAAGCCCCTGCTGCACTCCAGAGATGTCGGAAAGTTGGAAATTCTAGGATAAAATGCAATGGAACGGACCCAAAGTCAGGATTCCAAGTAGGAAACTTGGGCAAGATTTCTCAACTCCAAGGTTTCTGAGACACAGTTATCAGCGTCACATCAACATAGCCGCATGCTACACAGCATTACTTGATTTTCAAGATTGCTTGGCCTTAAATAAAAACACCTGTGTGGTAAATGGTTAATCATATACATTTGTAAAGTAAAGTTGCACTTACAGGTACTATCGTTCTATTAGCTAGCTATCATTGCGAAACATCATTGACATTAACTGTTGCATGGGGAACAGTATTTTACATTGGGCAAAGACAATCTCAAGGATGTCCATGTTTCTCCCCTGATAGGAATCTGTGCTAGTATGGCTAACGCTAATATAACATATGTGGTTAATAAGCTAGCCTTCCACTTACCTCCCTATAAACACCTTACAAAGAAAGTGCAACCAAACTACTACAGTTTTAATGAAGTTCTATGAGTTCGAATTTAAGCATTTTAATCAGCTGCTCCACAACTTTCTTAAGAAATGCAAAGGTTAAAAAAAGGTTAGCTTAATAGCTGTTTATCTCAAGTGGTGTACTAAACTGTATAATTCCACTTTGATGGCAAATGCAGGCTAAGCAAATGCATATACAGCATACAAACAGGATTTCAAGCACAAGCCAGCCAGGGCAATTCGACTTCCATTTCAAGAACTGCATTCTTAGACCCCATCATAATTCTGGCATTTGAACACATTACTGGTTGCCCAGATTAATTAATGCAAGCCAAAATGCCATCCTTGTATGCAACGTATGAGAGCATTTCAGCAGCAAAAGTTGTGTTTTTAATGGAAAATCCACATTAAAATATAATTCACCCATAATTAAAGTGATCTAAGACGCAAATAAGACTATACCAAAACTATAAACAAGAGAGCCAATACTTTGTTGCTGATTAGTCCCATCAAGGGACTAATCCTGGAGATGGTCCACTCTAAACCAAATCGGTGGACACTGACGGTGTCCTTGTTGGCTTTTACAGGGGTATGGGTACAAGGTTTGAAATCAAAATAAATCAAATGTATTGATGTAATAATTCAGACAAAACATTTTAAGAGTCTGTAAAGTCAGTCCTTTTCACTTCCATTTCAATTGTTCTCCATTCAGCTTTGGGAGAGACTTTTTCATCTTCATACATATTGACTGAACTGTTTAAGATCATAAGCATATAAATATGAGGTTGGATTTTCACTTCAAGGGGACAACACACAAGCTACTTACCAGAACCCAAATGTATGTCCCGCAGTGAGTCAAACAAAACAAAGGATTTACAACGCTTACTTACTGGCTTACAGTGCTTGATGGATGTACATGGACAAAAAAGGGATTACTCATTGACTTTATAAATCTTGTTATATACAAACACACACATCAGTAGAACTACTGAACAGAATATTAAACACATAAAATTACAACACATTGCATTAAATAAATATTACAAAATCATTTACAAATAATTTACTGATCATTTGTAGTTAATTAATGGCACAAAATGAACTCTGGGATATGATAGGGACATACAATATGACGTGATTAGTCATGTCTTATCAACACAAACAGTTGTTTTAGGATCACAGTTGACATTTACTTTTTGTAAATATATATAATTTAACATGAAGACCTATCCAGCTCCCCTACCTCTCTTTTCAGAATCCAGTGAAACAAGCGGAGACAAGGGCTTTGATTAAAATTAAAATCTCTCTTCTTCAAAACTGAGACCACTGGAGCTAAGGTTAGTGAGGCATGTGCTTAAGGCTGTCCCTTATCTTACTATAACATGCACAAAGATTGTGACAATCACTTGCCAACATTTGCAATCCGGCATCAAAGACTCACCAAACTGTTTGAGTTGCTGTATACTGTATACAAACTGTTCTGAGGGTGGGGGACGAGGTACAACAAATATATATTGGGGAATGTGCTTGGTGCTGCAGTTCTATTCAGTCACAATGAAACCCATCACTCGTAGGACAGCTCTACCCTGGCCTGCAGTATACTTAAAGGAAAAATCCATCCTAAAACACTTTAACACTATTAAAAACGTTATTGGTGATGTACCTTGCATTTCTGGGTCCATTTTGATGTTTAGTGGTGGTATTTTTCTAATTCCCGTGGATAACTGGCCAACCCAAGACTATGTGACATCATGTCGAGTTATCTCCAGTGGAGCTATAATGATGATAATCAACAGCTGAATGATCACACATTCAAGCTATATTTATACGCCCACTTTTGATTGAAAGCAACAAGTTCACACTGGGGGTGTTGACAGTCATGACCAGAATACAATACAATGTTGCATTTTGAATAAGGGGTGCAGCCACTATCATAGATACTCCCCAATGTTCACACACAAGTTCATGTCCGTTCTCTGGGCGTTGTCAAAAAGCATTCTGGAAACATAGGAAATCACTAACTGAAGTAAAAGAAGACAATGCAGGTTGAGGGAAATTGGGTACACCAAAAACATGGTACACTCTAAGAGTAGGGATTGGCACCTGTAGACGGTGAGCGTGCTTCCTCCTAGGATGCTGCCATAGCGCAGGAATTA
>OMOT01025035.1:19040-29337 GCA_900312575.1 Acanthochaenus luetkenii | reverse complement strand
ACTGGGGTGGTGGTTCCCCTGTTCAAAACGTGGGCCCAGAGGGTGTGTGCCAATTACAGGGGCATTATATTACTCAGCCTCCCGGAGAAAGTGTACTCCAAGGTGCTGGAAAGGAGGGTCCAACCGATATTCAAACCTCAGATTGAGGACGAACAATGCGGATTCCGTCCTGGCCGTGAAACAACGGACCAGCTGTTTACTCTTGGAAAGATCCTGGAGGGGGCCTGGGAGTATGCCTATACAGTCTACATGTGTTTTGTGGATCTGGAGAAGGCCTAAGACTGGGTTCCCCGGGAGCTTTTGTGGGAGGTGCTGCGGGAGTATGGGGTGAGGGGGTCACTACTTAGGGCCATCCAATCTCTGTACACCCAAAGCGAGAGCTGTGTCCGAGTTCTCTGCAGTAAGTCGGACTCGTTCCCAGTGGGGGTTGGCTTCCGCCAGGGCTGTGCCTTGTCACCAATCCCGTTTGTGATATTCATGGACAGGATCTCAAGGCGTAGTCATGGAGCGGAGGGTTTGCAGTTCTGTGGGCTGCAGATTGTATCACTGCTTTTCGCAGATCACGTGGTCCTGATGGCATCATCGATCTGTGACCTTCAGCACTCACTGGATCGGTTCGCAGCCAAATGTGAAGCAGCTGGGATGAGGGTCAGCACCTCTAAACCTGAGGCCATGGTTCTCAGCAGGAAACCGGTGGATTACCTACTCCGAGTAGGGAATGAGTCCTTACCCCAAGTGAAGGAGTTCCAAGTATCTCTGGGTCTTGTTCGCGAGTGAGGGGACAATGGAGCGTGAGATGGGCCGGAGAATTGGAGCAGCGGGAGCGGTATTGCGAGAGCTTTACCGCACTGTTGTGATGAAAAGAGAGCTGAGCCAGAATGCAAAGTTCTCGATCTATCGGTCAATCTTCGTTCCTACCCTCACCTATGGCCATGAAGGGTAAAAGAATGAGATTGCGGATACAAGCAGACAAAATGAGTTTTCTCAGAAGGGTGGCTGGCATTTCCCTTAGGTATAAGGTGAGAAGCTCAGTCATCTGTGAGAGACTCGGAGTTGAGCCGCTGCTCTTTTGCGTCTAAAGGAGCCAGTTGAGGTGGTTCGGTCATCTTGTAAGGATGCCATCTGGTCGCCTCCCTAGAGAGGTTTTCCAGGCACGTCCAGCTGGGAGGAGACCACGGGGCAGACCGAGGTCTAGGTGGAGGGATTATATATCTACGCTGGCCTGGGAACGCCTTGGGATACCCCAGTCAGAGCTGGTTAATGTGGCCAGGGAAAGGGACGTTTGGGGCCCCCTGCTGGAGCTGATACCGCCGTGACCCGACTTCGGATAAGCGGTTGAATATGGATGGATGGATCACTTGCTGATCCTTCTGTAAAAGTCAGTCTACAAAGAAGTATCACCTCTAGTCTAGCCAGAAAATTAATATGTATTGGTTCTGCGCCCTACAAGGTAGAGTTCTACCTTACTAAAAATAAAAGACAATTACGCTGGTATAATGGCCTCCATATTCCCAATGGTAATAGACTGATTGCTGCAGAGATATTCTAATTAGGCCTTGTGCTTTTGTGGTACTACTTGTATTAATGATATCAATGTGTGTGTGGGGGGGGGGACTTGAACCTGCTATGAATGCCAGTCTGCATCAAGAAGTGTATTGATGATGATGATGATGATGCATGTAAGGGTATAGAATGGGAGATTCAAGTATTATGGCTTGAGATATTGATGCTCTGTCACAAACTAAGCCCTTACAACAGGTTTTGCGAAGACAATAGCATTGATTAAATAGCCAACTTCATAAACACTTTGTGCAGATTGGAGGGTCACTTCATCACGTCCCCTTGTTTACGATAATCAAAGTGACAGGCCATACAGATATGCCAAAGGAAATAATCTGCCAGGTGTTGTATTTGTGGAAACAGATGCAAGTAGGGTTTTGTCACACTGGTGTTCCTCGGACACTTTCCCATTCTAGCTAATCCCGCTAAACATCCCAGGGGACATTTGTCATGAATTTAGATGTTTAACCTGTAGAACATGTTCTGTAATCTGTATTAACTGCAGGTAATCCCTTAGGGTCAGTTAGGCAGGTGGACTCTCACCACACGCTTCACTTTCATCACACGCTCTATCTCACATTGATCATAATAAATTAAAAAAAGAACTAAAACTCCATACATAAATGCATGAAAATACTGGCATAGATCTACACATTCTTTAAGATAATTAATCAAATTGTATCCACCTTTGAAGTAACATTTACACATACTTAGATGTTAAACTTTGTACTGTTATGCAATGCATGCTGTGCAATATAAAAAATTACTTATGACAAAAGTCTGTATTATCAGACACTGCAAAGGTGAGACAAGAGTGGTAATGGGATTGTGACAGTTTAACAGTTTAAGCATGCACAGAAGTGCTTAGGATCTGCTATTTGCCACAGGGGGCTTTTGCACAATAATACACATAATTCAAAATCCTAACATTTAGAACAGAACACTTCACACATATTTGTCATTGCCATAACTGTCTCAGTTGGACATGCAAGTATACTCTAAACTAAATCGAGAACATAGAGGATTCTGACAATGTATAAAATAACAAAACCTGGTTCAGTTTTTATTTTATTTTATAAAAATGTCAACTTCATGTTGATTTTACTATTTGAAGTAAGAAGAACATCCGTTAGGTAGCTTCCGAGACCAAATCACCTGTTTGTTATTAGTTCAGGAGAGGGTGTTTACATTTGGACCAATCAGGTTGTTTCTTACACGCGCAATAACACACACACAGTGATTCGGTCTTGGATCTTCTTCCTACTTCAAATAGTAAAATCAACACAAAGCTTACATTTTTATTTCCCCAAAAAAGCTGAACCGGGTTTTGTTATTTTATACATAGGCAGAATCTGCTTTGTTCACATTCGTTTGTGTGACTTTGAGACCTGTTTCTTCGTGCCATGTATGTGTATGGGGAGAGAAATAAACCCTATATTGGATTATCAAGTTCTACTCTCCGGAGAAACTATTGAAGATATATCGCCAATATTCAGAGTTACATCATGGCAACCCAACTACACAACCCAAACCTCTACCAAACTTTAATGATGCTTTAATAATGGCAGTAAATACCTCATGGAACTCAGTGATTTGCATGAGGTATGATGAAATCCATCCTGATCAGATTCTTTAATATAATACAGATCACCCAATATTCTATTCAGATAACCTTCATTTCCAAATTCAAGTCAACCAACCCCTAAAGCAGCAAAAATACTGAAGACAATACTTAACACTTCTGCAGCACCAGAACTTCCTGTTGAGCCTGCTGCAGGTGTCATGGGCCTAATTCAACTAAACATCTGTGATGAGAAGTGGAAAAAAACCAATGTTCAAATTGCTTGCATGAGTAGGTCATGGCATGCTCTACAACTTGGACACAAAATAGCCAGATTCAATCTTGATGTCGATATGTGTTATTAAGTTGACAAATTACCATTAAAATGAATGGGACAATGGGCAATTTGAAAGGCCTGTATCTCATGGCATTTCTTCACCGATCTGCAATGTTTTGGTATCTGTGTTTTCATAATACCTTCCTGCACAACTTGCTAATTGGAAAAGAAATCACTAGATTCAATTTTTCTGTCGATATAAGCGTTTTTGTGAAAGCCACGCCCACTGCGATTTCATTGGCTCAGAGTTTTTGGATGTACACACTTTTCTTGCACTGGGATTTTAGATATTGGTCCAGAGTATGTGTAACGAAAATTCAAAATGGCGGCAAATCTAAGTAACCAGAAGTCATGGGTTCTTGGGGCAAATTTGCAGAGGGGCATCTGTGGAAATAAATCATGACTGTAGGTCAAACAGGGCATGAGATATGCCTGTTCAAAGTTCGCGTTTTCAGTCGATTGCTGTAGCGCCCCTTATGGCCAAACACCGCCATTTCTGGTGTATGAGTGTTTCATGCCATGCTCAGCCATTGTGCCAATTTTGGTAAAAAACTAACAATCGGTTATAGACTCCCATGGCAGCCCCTAACTCCCATCGCACCTTCAGTGCTTGGCCCCCTAATTAGATAATACTATTTAAATGTCACTCTTCAGCCAAGCAATAAAGGTCTTGAACAGTAGCTTAACAACATGGTTGATAAGTGACGCATAGTACCGGTATGAGTGTTGGTGTTTCAGCCAATCACAACCGAGGACTGAAACTATCCATTTAATAAAGCACCATAAAGATTTCACAAAGAACCATTTGAGCACGGTTCTGTGAGGAGCCCTTCTAAAAGGGTCAATTTTATATATACCTGTATATATAATGGTTCTGCTACTGTACAAGCCTTTAAGAGTGTACCGTTTTCACAGCCGTGTCATTTGAGATCCTTTTACACCTCTCTTCAATACATGGTTCTTAAAATTAATATTGGGATCAACTTGAATTTGTCTAAATAGGCTCCAACTTGTACCAATATAGTTCTTTCCTCATCAGCAGTTGCAAACATCACATAAACGTTAATTGATTAGAGTCTAGTATCAAATGTGATTTTTAGATGCCTCTGCCAGCTGTGGCCCAGCAGATATCGGCTCCTTCATCTATGTGGTGACTTTTCTTGATTTGGCCACAGCATTCATGGCAAGGACATCTGTTCCCTCATTAGAGAGGTGCTCCATTTTTTAACAAATACACTGCCAGTTCTGATTTCTCCACTGGTCACTCACCCTGAAATAGTGTCTATTCTCTTTATTGATGTGATATGTGACTCTCATAAATAGATGGGGTATCTTTGTGTCTTATCCCTTAAAGCTACACTAGGCAAGATATTCATGTAAAAATAAATCTGCATTATCAGCTTAAATCACAAAGTGGGTAAGCAATAAAGAAGAGCATCCCATTACACCTAAGCGAGACCCGTAGATTCGCCCTGTTTGCCCAAATGAAATTCAGGTGTCGGGTATCGTCACTTCTCTTCCCGCAGAAAGTGATGAATCGAAACAGAGCAAAATCCAAAGTGTCTCCTAAACAGCAGTGAGCGGCGCTCCGCCCAGAGAAAGCTGGACTCACCTATGTTAGATATTTTCCCTCTCTCTTCCCTTTGGTTTCCTTTGGTATAAAACATCACAGACCATCCGGGTTGGTAAACATGAGTTTCCTCACATCACCTTACATGATTGTATTTTTCAAACAGTTAGCTTTTTGCTGGAACAACCAAAGTGTGATACCAATACCATCAAACAACTAGAACAACATTCTTCTAAACATTTCCATTTATTTTTCTGAAGACTTCTTTTCATAGATGCAGGATGCTCTAAGTGAAAGTCTTTTGGTATGTGGAGCACTTAGGATTCCCACATTCTCACAAAACACAGCCACAAAAATCACTAAACAGGCTTCTGTCAATGCTTTGTGCACTCATGCATTGTATGGCATCCTTGACATGTGCATTTTGTTTGGCTGTGGCCATCACCACAAGGAGGAAGTTCACCTCATGTGATTAACTGCTGGTTGCTACGTGGCCGTCCTAGAAAAGAGACAGTCGAAGTGGAGAACAGCCTGCTTGCACCTCCGAACAACTGCCGTCCAATCACCTCCTGTACACATACCCAGTTGCCATAGGGAGTTGAGGGACGAGTCATGTATTAGAAAATGAGAATGGTTCTTTTCATAGCCGTGGCTCATGCAGCCACAACAAAGAGCAGAAGGCCCCCAATTCGAAGAACCAAGGGCTGCCTTTTTTAGGTCAAATTAAAGCCAGGTGCAGACTCTACAGTTGTAGAAGCACTATAAGTCCAACAATGATTATGGTGAAGGGATGGGGAAAGAGAAAACTTATGCATATGCTGAATAACTAAATATAATAACAACTAAAATGTCCTCTACACAACTGGCATATCTTTTTAAGGACTCAATACTACATCTCAATGCAGATCTGATCAGGGACATTGCAAAGAGCAGTCCATTTTGAATGAAAAGGTAACCCTCAAAGAGGAGAAAATATAGGTCGATATAGTCCTGTGCCGCTCTGCTGGGTGACACGGAAACCAATGAAGTTGATGGTGGTCTCTGATAGGTAGAGGGCTTCCAGCTCCCCACCACTTAGTCTGTCTTAGCCCCAACGTAACTGGAGCACTGGTCCCATTTCTGTACGGAACATGGTCTCCCTTCTAATTAACCCAGATGTGGATATTAATAAGATAAAAGCAGGTCTAGACTGGAAATGGGGCAGATTGAGAGGAGAGGGTCCTGATTTCAGAATGGTCACACTAAAGTGGGACACATTCGCCCCTCCTTTGACAGGGGAATATGTTACCATGTAAAAAAATACCCTCTGGCCCTTTTTAATTGCTCCCACCTCTCTTGAGGGTTGAGTGTGATGAGACGATGAGAATACCTTCAAGGGGAGACTACACTGCATGAACACAGAAAGAACTGTCAAGTAGATGGAGAGATACAACTTCTTTTACTTCAATTGTGAATATGGAGGTTTTGGAGGGGATTGAGACAACTTCTCTTTGCACAAAACTAGTGCAACTCTAAGGGCATACAGATCTGTAGCCTATATGGCTATTACAAGGAACCTACTAAACGTAATAAATTAATAATACATTTAGTCAATTCGGTATGGATGCTCCTGCTCGATCCAGATTTTTGTTCTGCGTGAGAAATGGGGCTTATATGTGCTAGGACAAGAGGACACTTACAAGACTGCAAATTTGGTTGGACATTCCCTATATAGCACAAGCAATCCCTCATAGATTAAATAAATAGTAAGACTTATAGAACAGCGAGTCTACTTTTTTACAGAAATAAAACAGGTTTTTCTTGCCTTAAGATTTAGTTTTTGTTGTGCCATCTCATGGAGATTGGGTGATAGCAGTAAGACAGTGACAGATCAGCGGAGGCCTAGGGAAATTCTCTGGCCAAACAGGAAACACTGACAGGGACAGACATGACTCAACTAGCAGACTGTGTTTGTGGTGCGTTGTCTCATTCTTATCACTTGTAATGGATGGTTCCATCAGTCAAGAACTTAGAGGAACTGGAATAGACATGAGGTACTTTAATAGAGGGAGCACATTTTTCTAAATAAAATTAAGGGGGGAAAACAGAAGGTTTGACAACAATCATTTGCCAATCAAAACCAATAAATTTCCTGACAAACATTTGCAGATAAAAATGCAATCATAAGTTGAGAATAGATACGTCCAGTGGAAGGAATCGGGCACAGTTCTGGGCACCGCAGTGGCATGCTTTCCTCTGGAGTGCATCTGTCCTACTGGCCTGTATGGCAGCGTCAGTCTGCGTGGACGGCTCTACAGGAGGCTGGTTACTGTAGCCTCCTGCGTAGTCGAACGTCAGCTCCTCTTGGGAATCGATGAACCGGCCGGCAAACAGTGCCAGTCTGGGCACCGTGGAATGTACGCGGACCGGCACCATGAACAGATTGGGTAGGCAGGAGTGGTTGAGAAAGCGGCCCACATTCCCCACGATGGCCGGGTCTACAAATGTCTCGGTGACGGGGCCCTGACCTGCATGCTCCCTCACAGCGATTATGTAATTGTTTTCCTCTGGTCCCTGGGCGAGCTGTCTGCGTCTGGCCTCCTCAAAACCGATCACCTCCCCTGCATACTCGCACACAAAAGTCCCACGAGGAACGGGCTCTAGTGTCCGCACTCCCCAGCCCCTCTCCTTGGTGCGGTAAACCTCCAACCTGAGCCGTAGGCCTCTCTGGACCACCCGGTTAGAGCAGGCTTCACTACAGGTGCAAAGGGCATTGCACTCAAACACAGGCGTGCAGTAACCAGTATTTGCACTGCTCAGGTCCAGCAGTGTGCCAGTGCTGTCATAAGCCTGCCCGTATGTCTGCAGGCAGGAGCAGCTTTCAGCCAAGCAGGAGTGAGAGAGGCAGGGGCATCCAGGAAGGGCAAGTTCACTGGGGTCGATGGCACATCCTGGACCCTGAACATTATCTGGTGAATACTGAGAAATGACATCAGAAAAGATGAATAGCCATCGGAGTATGAGCCTAAATGCTACATATGATATTATCACAGGGCTGTAACAAACTGTCAAAGAAGAGTAGTTTGGCCTAATCTCTGCAATCTTAGGACATAATACCTGGAAATATTAAACTTTATATACATTTATGGGAAATAAATATGAGAGCAGAGATCTGAATGCCTTGCAGCTGCCTGTTTGAAACCCCCATAACTACATACAACTAGGCTATAGCCTACTATTCCCTACAAATATCTAAAACTGCATGCATTATTAGGCAGCCCAGAAAGTCCTCCAGAGAATCATGACCCCAGGAGTGTAAATTAGGTCAGCCCCTCTGGTTCAAGAGTGACTTATTTGTTGTATTTCCTGTACTGCAGTTAGCCATGCGGTGGTGGCCTGTGATGGTTTGCTGCCATCGAGTGGTAAAATGCTGCAGTTCATTTACAGAGTTGATGACCACCATCATCGTCATTCCTGACACACCTAGCCCAGAGCTGTCTGGACAAAGTTGTCTTGTATGTTTGCCATTGAGTATTTCTTTGTGTATTTTTGGCATCCCTACACAGTATATGGCATATTGCATAGCCCCATGGCTATGAATGTATGCTGTGAAAAGGAATTTGAGGATTTGGTATTACTTAAAAAACCTATAAACGTGTCAACTCGGAGATAAAGTCCTATTTCTTTTTATTCAGGGCGGCTGGACAAGTCCGTCCATCCATGACGTCATGACATGTGGACATTCAGCTACATTTAGGCTTTAAAAAATAAGAATCAAGCTAACGGCCTGTCACAGTAAAACATCGCCATGAAATATGACTCAAGGTCTTTTTTTACTCTTCAAATCGGCATACATCCCATAGATCAAGCAGCACATATTTCAATACATTTCTACTTTTAGAACAGGTTCGCCTGTTATTCCCCTACATCCCTCTACCCAAACCAGCCGGGCGGTGGTAAAGGGAACAGTGTGAAGCAATTGTAAATAAGTTGAAATGCTATTAAATAAAGTGCTACTTGTTGTAATAGATGTATGCCGAATTTCCCAGAAGACCCTAACGATTCGTAAAAGGTCTTAAATGTGCTATGCGATGTATGTATGCTTGTCGATAAGCAAAGTAAAATTAAACTGCCAGCTTGTTGAATACGTTTTGGCGTAACGTTCTCTCCATGTAAGGGCTAGCAATACATTGGCTAGCTTACATTTATTTCAGTTAGCTTACCTGAAAATCCGGGAGTTCAACTTTGCTGACATTGTCTTGTATTAAAACGGGAACATCCTCGAGGTCGTTGCTCAAATCCAGAACATAGCTGTTTTGCAAATTCATGTAAAATCAGTAAATTGTAAATAAAACACAGCGGCAGATAAACCAGAGCAGGGGATGTCAACAAACCGCAAACTACAATGTAGAACTTCCGGTGTCGTTATTTTCTTTTAACGTTACCTCCCTCTAGCGATGTTGTTGAATCATTACACCACTCTAATGACAAACTTGTTAAGGCTAATATAGTACGTCCACGGTCTGACGTATACAGGACATCTCACTCACACTACTATATGTGAAAATATATAGGATGGACTTTCATTCCATTTTTTCCTCTTTTTACCGTACTCTGGCCTTCATTCTACATTCATTCTACGTATACATTTAATCATAATACTTTTATTAAATAAAATTAATGGATGTCAAGTTGAGTGTTTTCATGTTTCATGGTACACAATTTGTCCCAATTTTATATCAGTATATGAAATTGGACTGTAATTGGATTCTGGATACTTTGCTTTTAGTACACCACCCATTTGCTTCTTTCTTTCTTTCTTTCTTTCTTTCTTTCTTTCTTTCTTTCTTTCTTTCTTTCTTTCTTTCTTTCTTTCTTTCTTTCTTTCTTTCTTTCTTTCTTTCTTTCTTTCTTTCTTTCTTTCTCAATGTAATGTCCTCTTATCTCATAGTATTTTCAGTTGATTTTAAGATACAACCACTGACTAAACATAGGCTGCTATGCCAATACAATGATACACATGCGCACAGCGCACATATTCTTGTAGAACACCGCTAAACTGCAATAATGCAATATGGGCAGCAGGTGGCATCACTAGAGAGGGGAATTATTAAGCTAAAGGTCTGAATCAAAACCTTGCACACACAGGGAGAGAGACATTAATCACTTCAAATACACACCACACCCTGGGGTTGATTGCAGCTGTAAAGTACCGTAAACATGTTAGCAATTGAATATACCTGAATGGCAGGGTATTCTACTTTGGTGCCATTGCCCTCTATTAAAGTGG
>OMOT01025035.1:0-18710 GCA_900312575.1 Acanthochaenus luetkenii | reverse complement strand
GAAGGGACACAAATGGTGGAGTGACCCTGCTGACCTGCCAGTAGTGGCATCATCCATCTATCCTGCAACGACGGCTCGTTGGAAGCATCAAGCTCCATCTGTTCCCCAGAGCGGAGAGGATACGGAAAAGAGAGACGGAGTCATGATTAGATGATTAGACTCTGATGGTAGGTTGTGTGGCATTTTGCAGGCCCAGCCTTCGCTATGGTGTTGTTTCCGTGGTGTCATGTATAATTGATGCACTGAGGGCTATTCTCTGGTGGCGATCAGGGAGAGGTCACATTGTCAGCTGGCATTTCAACGGCGCACACAAGTGACAGAGAATCTGCCTCCGTGTCCTTGTGCCAAACTCATTTTGCCACGCTGCGTGTCAGTTTCTCCGCAGATTGCACAGTCAAACAACTGTTGGTGTGTTAAAAGTGAGGAGGAACAAGGTTATTATGACCGATATTATGCCATCATGAGGCAGTTGTCAGTTGTTAGCTGTACTTGACATTACACTGATTGCTACATTGACTGAAATGACAACATAATATCTCTACAGTGAGAGAAATATGGGCTCTAAAACTTATGATACAACTGTTCTGTTCATTGGAAGATGAAATATCGTGCAAAGCCACACAATAGGCCCTTTATATATAGGCCAGTTTATTATCATGCATTTCCCTGAGGCGTTATCCCACCACAACCAACATCAATACATTACTTGATACAATCTGGAAACAATATGACATCATTGTCAAGTGGCTTGCATCTTGCTATCATCATGCCTTATCAAGATATATATGTGATCAGCGGGATTAGAGCTTACAACTCAATTTTGTGGCAGGTGACTTTAAATATGAATAACTCACTATGTAAGCGACTTACTTCAATTGAAATTAGAGTAGACATTTGTCACCTATTTTCACTTTACGATAACGAAATATGATCCAGAGGAGACTAGAAGTATCACAGCCACACCGTTTCTCAGGTATAGAACAATTCTGCCCACACATTCTGGAAAGAAGCCTTGTGTTAATTAAACCCTTATTAAGTCTCAATTACAGCCAAGTTTGATTTTGATGACTACCCCTTTTCTGTATTTGCTGAATAAGCTGCAAAAACGGTCCCATACGTTCCAGGGCAGTATTTGATAGGAAAACATTTTCCATCTGGCGATCTTGATCGTCTTGGTGTTGTTTTGTAGCTGCATTCTAAATAGTTTAGGTGCATTTTGGGTCTGCCCCTTAATTAAAGAATTAAACTTGTTGCTTTTCCCCTCAAGCGAATAACCTTTAAGTGTAACTTTGTTAAGAGTTCATAATATGAATTGACATTGTGGTCCTCGCTATGTTGGTTGACAATGGGTTGAAGCACACACCCTGTCACACATGCCCTCGCTCCAGATGAGGCAGGTTGCTGGGATTTAATGAGAACACACACCGACACAAAGGAGCTGGCGGTAGACTACGATTGGTTGGAGAGTTAACGAAGCGAAGGCAAGATCGAGCATGTTCTCGGGGGAGACAGTCCAGCACTCCCTCTGCTACCGTGCTGATTGACTCGGCCTCAGATTGCCTGCGACGCGCTTGTTTGGGCTCGTGGGTGGAAAGCTGCACAGTGGCCGGCTGGCTGCACTCTTGTCTGGTCCGACGGTGAAGAACAAAGGGAATTTCAAAGGTTTCCCTCATCTGCCTCTGTGAGCTTGAGTAAGCCTGATTACGATTAATTGACCCAAGAGGTTTTTACAGGAGCCTTTCCCGACCGCTCCACTGGGTTCAGGAAAGGCCCGGGACAGGCGACGACACAAATAGGGAACCGAACATACAGAGATGAGTCGTGGAGAAGACAGAGCGACAGACAGAGAGAAATAACGAAATAAAGACTTTAAACGTTCTCTTGGGTGAAGCGAGACCCACAGGAGGATGACTTCAGCCTGCGTTTGGAAACCCTGGAGCGGCCGTCCCACGACCCTCCTGGGTGCCTTCCTCCGCTGCCAGGCAACTGCAGTGATGGTGTGATTCACTCACACGACAACATTTTGTAAAGCAACGATGGAGTCAGACCCGTCTTATCAGTCTAAATCACAAAGTGTGGTTGCAACAGAGAAGAGTGTGGACGCGGTAGAGTCGCCCTGCTTGCCCAAATTAAATTCAGGTGGCAGGTAGTCACTTCTCCTCCCACATGATGTGAATCAAAACGATGTGGTTGAGAGTGAAGAGGAAGAAGGCAAGAGGTTTACCTCAGAGTAGCATGGCTGAAAGCTATGGGATAACAACCATGCTATATGTTTATACGTTTGTATATGTGTCTATATACTGTACGATGTAGTTATAACTGAGCACTTGATATATTAGATTGTTTAAGCTTGTAACTTCACGTTCAAATTAATGCTTTAGAATCCTCACCATTTGAAATATTGAATATGTAATGTGAAAATGTAATGAAGTGTATTTGAGGTTTTCATGTCAAGCTCATTGCCAAAATTGACTGTTTTACAAGATGTGGGATAATTTTATGAGGTGACCTTTTATGGCAGCAGTAGCTCAGGAGGTAGAGTTCCCGCCAAGCAACCGCAGGTTTGAAGGTTCGAGTCCAGCTCCTCCCGGGGAAAAAATCTGTCATAGTGTCCTTGAGCAAGACACCTAACCCCAAACTGCTCCTTGCATGGCTGCCTCCGCCAACGGCATGATGCAGTATGAGTCCCTTTGGATAAAAACGTCTGCTAAATGCTGTAATATCATATAACCACTGAGCACAGTTGCTCATTGGTTAGGTTGTGGTTTAGAATCTCCGCCCCGGTCCTTTCTGTTTGTGTGGGTTTCCTCCGAGTGCTCCGGTTTCCTCCCACAGTCCAAAGACAGGCGTTTGTGTGTAGTATGGTATATACTAGCAATCAATGAGTAGCTTTGACAAATCAAGTCCAGCCAGGCGTGTTCTTTGTAAAGAGAGAGAGGCTACATTCTTCGAATCCAATCGATACCCTTTGTCTGTTTCCACTTAGCCCGCTATGGGTCAGACTCTGTGTTTGAGATGGGGTGTAATAACCACTGCACGCCTCCTCAGCAAAACCCCGTGTGCTGCAGAGAGACAAAATAGTCTCTCACCTCCAATCCGTTTGCATTTAGCTTTGCTCAAAAGACGTGACGACCGTGCCTTTGTCAAACTCAGGGTGGGATTCCAAATGAGTATATGGATGTACAACAGCATTTGGACTGCAATGAGTGTGAGAACAAAGATGTTTAATGAGGACATTGCTAAAATGTTGTTTGTTTGATTGGTTAAATTAGAAGTTTTTGCATTTTCAAAAATCCACTAAATAACAACACTTAAACAACAGCCACTGACTTCAATAGCACTGTTGCCATGTGAAAACCTCGTGATTTTCATGTTTTAACTTCAATTGAAGGATTGCCTGCTCCTCTGTGGGTTGAGACGATTCTCTTTCCCCCTAGTCTTGTGAAACCCTTTCAAAAACCCATAGAGTGAACTCTAAACTGTATAGTGGTCAAGGTAAAAACAAGGCTTTATTTCTTCATTCTTGAAAAGTCTAAATTGTGGAGGAACCAGGTTTTCACCCGACAGCGACAGCGTGCTGCCATACTGGATCTGTTGTGACACAAGATGAGACAGAACCGAGTCCATATCATTAATGTTACACTTTGGCATCCTAATAGTATAACAAAGTATCATGATACAGTGGGAAACACTTCCAAACTCACTGTCTCACATGTTATAATGCCAATGAAGAACTTCAGGATTGGACTGGATTTAGTAAAATCGCAGATGGTTGACCTTTTCTGACCTGCTTTCTAATGCCACCGTTGTGCCAGAGGAAATGTCCGAGGCAGCATGAGGTCAGGCAAAGATGTGCTGGAGTGTACCGTCATGTGAGGCTGAAAAAACGACTGCGTTGTGTTTATTGTAACACTACTGCAAATATAAACATACATGCACGTGTGTGGTCACTTACACACACACACACACACACACACACACACACACGACTCGTGAGGCAATCAATATGACAGCAATTTTGTATAGTTTCGATAACCAGGCAATCAATGGCGTAATGGAGCAAAACCACCTCTGACTATATCGCCTGTCCCATTAATATTTGACCTTCTTGACAGTTAAAGCCACTTAGGTGGAGGATTGTCTGTGGTCAACAGAGGTGGCTTGACAGGTTGTTTCTCACTGCAGTGGCAGATTTACTATCAGGTTCCACTGTGTGTGTATGTGTGTGGTTTTGTGTGTGTGTGTGTGTGTCTTTATGTCTTGTTTATTTAGTGTACTTCTTAAATATACTGTTTTCTGAATTTAGACTATTGTTCCCATGGATTTTGGCTACTGTTATTGAGCTTTATATCCTTGTTTTAACAAAGACGTAACCGTAAAGGCGAGAGCCGTGTCTATGAGGATGGAAATGAGCTTGGAGCCTCTGTGTTAGCAGTGAGACTTAACACACATACGCACATATGCTGCAGGCAAAAAGCAAAGCTCTTTAATTGGGCCCTGGGAGAAAACACCAGCACAATCCGTCCAACAATTCATTATGCATTTAACAGATGATTAGCACTGCAGAAATGCATTATGTTACCACACTCTCACGGTCGCTTCTGTTTCAATTCAATAAACTTCCGTTAATCACACAGTATAGAAGCAATAATGGCATCACAATAGAGTCCCGTGAGCAAAAGAAGCACGCAAACAACACGTTGAACTAACCTCCCCCTCCCTAGGTTATTGTATTCCACACAATCAAAACTGATTCGCTGAATGTGATTGAATTTCAATATGTGAGCAAGTACTAAAATAAGCACCGGCATTACATATCTGGTGTTGGGTTACCGTTAGCCTTCCAACCAGCTTCACTATGCTTTGGAATATATTCTACATGTGTATGTGTGGGTCTCTCTCAGAGAGATGCAGCACCACTCTTAAATGAGAAATGATTTGATGTTTTGGCGTTGTATTTAGTATTTACTGGCATTTACCTTCCCCATCCATTAAGAGGCTAATACACCTCACACTTTGACATTGAATTAGATGTTGATAAGACGGCCTGCACTAATGTTGAAAACGTTGTAAATGTTGTTCTAAAATTCAAGCTGATTCAACGTCCATAATTGTCATTGCAATTTTGTGAAATCGGTACAGAAATATATTTTTAAAATCAGTTCAGAACAGTTTCCAAAGCTGTTTCAACGTCGATTTTACCGTGCCATACTATCATGTTGTGAAAATTGAACGTGGGTCATGTAAACACAAGGGGTATAATTTCAACATACTTTGCAAGTAGTTAAATGTGTGTCTGTATGCGTGAGAGAATGAGAATGATAAGAGACGAGCAGGCTGACAGGTGCTGTCTCTGCAGGACAGCCAGTTGGACTCAGGAAGGGGTGTGAAGTCACACCCACATTCTCCCTGGAACAATGAGAATATCCAAGGCTGTGCCAGCTTGATACCTGGCTCCAACAACAGAGCCGGGATAACTTTGGTTATGCAGGCCTTTGAATAAACAACCGATCTGAGATGACTTTCCGTTGAACTTGACAGAACCCTGTTGATGAAGAGTGGAGCTCATCACGTTGTCCAAATACCGACAGCGAGAAGCCAGGCCACTCTCAGCCGTCTGTATTACAAAATGCCGTGAGATGCTCGTTGCTTTTCTCACAGCAATTTCAGGTGCTTTATCTGCCTGTGCCTGCACTCAGCTTCAGAAGAGGCTCTTGTGCTTTAAGCTTGTGCAAGAAAGCAATGTGCTGAAGCTGCGCGTGTGATGTCAAGGTTGTTACAAACTAACATATGCAACACTGAGACTGTCCATATTCCTGCACAGTGAAACTCCATGTAGGGGAATCAATGTTGCCATAGTAACCCCTCACCCCCACCCCACCCGTGGGTGGCTAGTGAGGACAGGCCACTTGAGAAAAAGCGGGAGGGAAATGTCACCAGTGTTGACCTTGTGTGTGGTGAGGCTGGTACTGCATGTCCTTAATGCAATCAGAAGGGGAAAGTCAATACACATTTCATATCACTTCTCGGTTGGATATTGAGTAGGCGTCATGTCGCGTGGCTATTTCGGTTTCTCTTACAGTGGTTGCCGTTATTTAAATGATTACAGAAATCAGGATTTATCTGTTGGCTGCAACGCCCAGATTCAGATGTAAAAGCGCAATTGCTTTGTCGCTCACGGCATCATGAATATCAATTTGTTCAGGATTTGTAAGAAACAATTTTGTTTCAAGGAAATCAACGCCTTTATCAAAGTTGACAGGCTTGTGGACAACTTCATGGCTGCATCATGAAAACAAATCATGCCTGCCAACCTAATAAAATGGGTTTAATAAAGATGGGTTTTGTGTCAATCACAAATTGTTGAATTAGCATAGGCTTTTCTCCCGGCTGGCAGCAGTTGTCACAGAGGAGAGATTTCCCACGCTTGTTGCAACTGTAATACTTATGATATATTGGACGAATGTCTGCTTTGTTTATGGACTGCCTTCTCCCAGGAAACACTGGCTGAAGAAACACACTCTAATTGGTCACAAACACCGTATTTAACATGCCTTTGTGTTGTATTCAACTGATTGTCAATATTCTTCAGCTGACTTTAGCACTGCAAATTAGGCTCCATTATATCACATGCCATGTGACAGATTTAGACCCGTTACAGAAGCAGGTGGCAGTTGGATGGTTAAAGATGCTCTAGATCCATTTATCTTTATTAGGTGTGGGCCACAGAAGACTGTACAGCTGAAAATCACTGCGCAGCAGATGAATCTGTGGTTGTTCACCTGAAATAGTTCCAAAAATAAACGAAATATCATGTTGAATTCATGATATTTCATTTTAAAAGTTTGTGAATCTACACGTAAATAATAAATACAATAAAAAACACTAACACCGTTTTATGACTAAAAGGTCAGTCCTCTTACTTTGGATAATGCTAGTCGCATACGATCACTCAACATGGTGCATGCCAAAGTGTCTACCGGGAACACATGGATGATTCTGGTGTCTATGTTCTCATCACTTCATGGGGAAGTGGACCTGTGAAAAACTTGCTGTATTCCTTTAACTTAACTTTTTACAACACAAAAGCTGGTGACTCTCTAATGAGAATGACATTAGAATGTTCCATCAGAAGCTGAAGTGCACTGCTGCAGGCAGTGTATCAAGATAACAGTGGGACTTCATTTGAAGTCATTCTCCAGGACTAAAATACTCCCTTGCCCTTCATTTGGTTTATCCTTAGTTCTTAAAGCAGGAGCTCCGTCTCTTAGGCTTTGACTGCCAGCTAAATGGAGAGACTGACTCCACACTGGGCAGAAAGATTACATTTTGATTACTTTCTCTCTACCGTGGGTCTGTTGGAACGGAGCTGAAAGTTCTGAAATGGAGACAAAAGGTCACCCTAGGTCATGAGCTACTGGGAGCTCAATACCATTAACAGAGCAGTGAGGTGAGGCAAAACACAAGCAGTGACACCCCATAATCAACCCACACCAACAGCCTATAAGCCCAGGAGAGTGAAAGTTGCTCCGGGCTGGTATATGGAGATGACAGATCTCCACACACATTCACACCAGTTGAGCAGATATAATTAGTCTTGTGATTCATTGTTTAATCAGATTTTGTTTTCGCCACTGTTGCTGATCCTTGCCTGTTGAAAGTTGACCTCTGATATATAAAATATTTTTAAGGTTGGCCCATTTCTGTCAGTTGTGAGAAAGACTCAAGCAGAAATGGATATCGTAACTAAACTTTCTCTGAAGTCCACTGCATCTACTTAAAACTTTGCTTCCAGCACAATTCTTGTCCTGGCTTTGCCCCCAGGGTTTTTACATAGTTCACCCAAAGCATGGCAGAACATGAAGCCTGGAATGGGAACGCTCAGTGCCTCAGTTATACTTCACCTTCATTGCCAAGATGGAGCTTTTGTCTCACCACACCTTTGAAAGCGTACATGATGTTTTAGTTGTTTCCCACCTGCGGGGTGTTGACCTTGTCAGTGGTGTTTCAGGCTCTGGGGACTCCTCTCACTTGGCTGCCAGCATCCGCAGGTGGATGCAGGGAGGTGTTGTCATGGAAACAGGCCACTGAGATGGGACATGGCGCAGACTCCAGCTCGCGCTTTGAAAAGCTTTCATTGATAGCTGTCCTGCCGAGCTGATTTCCAGTCTCTTACTGGGCTACCCATCGAGACCATATGAAGGAGTGTCCATGCCTTGCAGATTAAAGGAAGGCAATGGGTTGTTCAATGTAACAAAATTGATGCACAGGTTTGACATTAGTCAACCTATTGCTGTCTTTCCGTCTGTCCATCATTCTCAGCGTAGGACACAAGTCTCCCTAAAGGGTCTGTGACATTCACTGACATTCATTTTGGAGCGCCTCCTGACATCTCAAGCAAAGAAAGTCAGTAATATGCTAAAGTGTTTCACCGTTAAGTCTGAAATTAAAATGTTCAGCAGGGTTAGGAGTAATTTTGAAAATAGCCCGAACAGATTCAAATTGTTACAAGAAAGGTAATTCATGGTAATTCATCAACCTGATCGGTTATCTAAATGTCATTAACAGTAGTGTGGCGTTGTCTATATCACAGATATATAATGTGTATCATAAAACTATTCTATTTGTGTATCATCTCCATCATCATAGCATGGAGACAAATGATATGCTTGATGTTTTCTATAGTAAAATAACTCACACCCACAGGTAGCATTTCCGTACTGCTTTCTCAGTAAAACCCAGAAATACTGTAGCTATCACATCAACCATCTTTAAAAGATGGCTGTCACACATTTGTCAATATTGTCATTTCGACCGGATCCTGTTCTACAAAACTGTAAACTTTGACAATAATCAGTGATGATATTAGAACAGCTGCTATCTACAAAGGCAATGTTAAGAATGCTTGAGGGATTGTACATTGTTTTCTCCACACAGAAGAATATTTGCCTCCATTCCAGCAATAATCGAGGAGAGGAGGGACGGTGAGAGCGAGCAGGAGAGCAGGAGAATGAGTATGTTGTCAGGGGAAACTGAACAGAGATCGTTTGATTGCACCACAAAGCCCAGAGCTGCCAGTCAACATCAGAAACAAACAGAGCTCCTGGCAACCAAAGCAGATCCACTTTTCTAGACAGTGAGCCATTGAGATTAGGATTTGCATTGAGGTGGAGTTATGTGCCTCGCTGAGACATTGATGGGTGGCAGGCAATTCGACATCAGAATCCAAACTTCATAATACTGTATCTTTGTGTTTTTCTTCAGAGAAAGCAGATGGAAAATAGTTGCTTCATCACATCTTTCCTCAACATAAACAAACACAAAACACGTATAATATTACGTAGATAAATACTCCCCTTCCTTCCTAATGCTGTGTGACGGAGAAGGGTTGGTATAATAAGAATGACAGTGGGCAGGATCTGAACACAAGATACATTTCCTGATTTCTTTGTTTTTGGAGTTATACACGCAAACTCTTTTGGTGCAGTAATTGAAGTCTAAAGGGACTGGATTTTTTATTATTCTTTGATAATTGCTTTTGCGGAGGCACATCGTCCTTTCTCTCTCTATCAAATTCACATTGCACCCCGACTCCTACAGCTATGCACCATCACACTGATTATATAAAAAATATCCTAATGTAAGATTTTTATTACATTTGTATTATTTACCTATGAAGCAGAGTAGCTTGGTTTAAGGGTTTAAACCTTTATTTTTTATCTGTGAATGTTTAATGTTTCTCCAAAGCATAATTAGTAAAATTACACTTGATGTTGAAATCATGATGTAAAAAATATGAGGAAAGAAGATTTTATTTGACTTGTTCCTTAATAAACATGTTTTTTGTGTAAACCACAACAAAAACTAGTGATTGTAGACATATTCTAGCAAAATAAAAAAGCAAATATTTGAGAAATTTAAAAAGCCTTACATCTACTTACCTAGTTTATAACATTCATATTTCTATTGCTGGTTTACAGTAGTTGCTCTGCATACTTAAATTCTAAATAAAACGTATTGTTTGTTAATGTCCAAAAAAGTACATGAAATAATAGCTGATACAACATTACAGAAGAATTGCTAACATTATTCAATAGACGGTATATCAAGTCTAAAGGTACTTTGTCAGCTTATATTTGAGTTGATAGACAAATTTGTATATATATTTCAGTGCACAACAGTCAACAGTTAAACTGTTTTACGAGAGAAAGAAACATTGCAGTCTCTAACAATTCTGCCAGAGACACAAGTCAAAATGGATCAGATTTCAGCTTCTCCGTCGCTCACCCATACTGAATACATGATAATACTCATGCTGTGCTTATCAAAACAAGTACTAAAAATAAAGCACAGTGACTACCAAGTTCAGGAAGCTAAACAAAGCTGCCTTATTGAGTGTCAAATAGGGTAAAAGAGGGAAAAAGGCAATATGCTAAACTAAAATCTGAAATATCAGTTTGTCCTTTGCCTCAATGAGCAAAGCTGAAGGAACAAAAAACAAACAACTTAATTTCACTTTTACACAAAGAAGCAAATATGTATATTTGTGCTCCCGAAAGAACCGTGTCTCTGGATTTTCCATCGGTAGTAGCTCTCACCACATGTAATAGCTGCGTGTAGTGTCCACCTGGCTAGGTTTGGTCTCTGAGGAGCCCTCTTTGTCCTTCTCACTGTCTGCCTCCCACAGGTTGATGAGAGGAGGGTACAACTCATTTAGTGGGATGGATGAAGTTTTCTGCATGTACTTTTTCAGGGAATGATGATAGTTTTTCCTCTTCCACCTCTTGGCAATGTACACGCCCAAGGAGGCCAGGCTGATGATCGCAAACATTGTTCCCATAACTGCTGCAAGAGCAGTGTTGGTCCCTTGGTCCGATATTTCCACAGCAAAGGTTGCTTGCTTTGTCGTAACGTTGACGCATGACCTTTGCGTCTGTTGGTGGATGTTGGAGACAGAGAGGCAGACCTCGTATTCGGTCGCTGGTTGTAAATGTGTAAGGTTGTACTCGTGGACATCCACAGGTACCCTGGCGGTGTACGTGATGTGTGGGTTGTCTATTTTCATGGTGGCAGATGACCACTTGAGGTTGGAGGTCATTACATTTGAGGTGACTTTCCAGGAGACCAGGATTGAGTGAGACTCTGTCTGTTTGACATAGATCTTCATCAGCTGAGTGCTGTCTAAGAGAGTACCATTCACCCGTATGGCCGTCACTCTTGTGTCAGCTCCTTCTAAATTCTGAGCCACACAGGTGTATCTGCCAGAATCCTCTACCTGGATATGAGAAATTCTCAATGTTCCTTCACTGCTGAGGCTGTACTTGTCAGAGAGGGTGTCTGTCATTATCTTGTTCCCCATAGGTGTAACCCAGTAGATTTCAGGCTCGGGCTGGGACATGGCTCTGCAGTCCAGGTCCACAGTCATGCCAATGTCCAGGTTGAAGTGGTTGGGGAAGGTGTCATGGGAAATCATGGGCAGACATTGGTCCAGTGGGTCCTTCTGCAGCACCTCCCTTACATGCTGACCCCTGACCTCTGTTGGCATGGCACAGAACATGGAGAGTGGTTCCATAAAGCGGATGCTGGTTTTATTGGAGCTCATCCACTGGATAACGCAGTCACAGCGAAGCGGATTGCTGTGGATGCTGATCTCACGCAGGTTGGGCAGAGTGTCGACTGTAGACTGGTAGAGGGCATTCAGGGCGTTGTTGTTCAACATAAGGCTCTCCAGGGCTGGGACATCACGAAAGGCCTGGCGGTTGACGTAGGATAACTTGGGGTTGTTTGTAGCCTCCAGCTTGGTGAGTTCAGGAAGGTTGTCCAGAGCGTAACGGTCAATAGAAACCAGGTCTCCCATGTTGTTTATGCCCAACTCTTTCAGTCTCAGCATGTTCTTGAAATCTCCCTCCTGAATCTTGTGCACAGGGTTTTTGTTCAAATCCAAGAACTTGAGATTAGGTAGTTTCTGCAAGGCTCTCTGAGGAACTCTGACCAGCTTGTTGTCATAGAAAGAGAGGCTCTCAAGGTTGTCAAGTCCCACAAAGGCATTTCCAGGGATGTCTGTTAAATCCATTCCAGCCAAAACCAAGCTTCTCAGGTTACCCAGTGGCTTGAAGTTAAAGTCGATTATTCCAACAACTGGGTTCTCCCCAATCATGAGGATCTCTAGACTGGGTGTAAAGTCAAACCAGCGGTTATCAATGGCCTTGAGCTTGTTGGAGTTGAGGTGAAGCCTGAGCAGGTTGTGGAGCCCAGAGAAGGCGTTGGCGGAGATTACGTTGATCTGATTGTGGTTGATGTAGAGCTCCTGCAAGTTGTTAAGGTCCTGCAGGCAGTAATCGGGCATTTCTGTGATCTGGTTTTCCTCCAGGTGAAGGGTGGTGAGCTGGGACATGTTGGCCAGGCCCACATCCCGAATGTTGCTGAAGTTGTTCTGGGACAAGTCCAGCTCAGTCAGGTTAAAGAGTTGCTCCAGCTCTTCACTGGTCCTGGCAATGTAATTACTCTGCAGGAGGAGAACCTGAGTGTCGCTGGAGAGGTTCCCTGGGATGCGTGTTAGGCGCAGGTCGTTGCAGTCCACAGTAATGGCTTCTCTGTAGGTGGACTGGGGTGTAAACCAGGGTCGGATCTCACACACACACAGCTGGGGACATTCATTGCTCTGGACAAAGGATAGTCCAATAGATACCAGGACCAAGCCAGTGAACAACTGGCCCAGAAGACAGTAGTCTAACCTCCGTCTAGCCATGCTGGGGAGGAACAGGAGGAGGGGCAGATGACCTTGGGAGATTGTGTGTTACAGTCATCAACCAGACTTTCCACTAATTCGTTTTTTGAGTTGTGTCCCAGATTTTAGTTTTTCTTACAGCAAGATCTTGGAGCAACAGGATAAATCTAGAAAAGAAAGACAAAAAATATGTCATTAAAAGGAAACTAATAATCTCTCACTTGTATAGTGCCATGGGTATAGTGTACATAATTATGTTGATTATATTGTGTTTTAGTATGTAACAATTACTGAATTATTACAATATAATATTACATGTTCCTTGTAATTACTTCGACAAAAGGGTGACTAAGAAGAACAATTGTTTCTCACAATATTGTTGCGAGAGCGTGAGTTATATGCAGTATCATCAGTTTTGATAAAATGCTAAATCAGCTCATTATAATGCATGGAGAAAAACACTGGTCAGAACTACTTGGAAACACATAAAATTCCACTGAGGGCTTTCATCTATCCAAAAGGCCCATAAGGACTCGATCATTAGCTTCTCCGAACATCATTAAATACTATGAGATGTTATTATGTGCCTTGCCTCAAAGAAAGCAAGAAAAAAGAAATGCATCTTCATTTTTAATGAAGCGTCCTCAGCATTCGGAATTTGAGGCTAACGTGAAAAAACGTTTTCAGCTGATTTAATAATTTTACCAAAATTATTGGGCAGAGAAGGAAGAATTTCACAACTTTAAGCAGTTTCTATTGCTCTAAAAATATTGTTTTTAATTGCCAAAGATAGGGATTTCAGGAAAGGGTTGGTGAGAGGGAGCATGCTAGAGACGCTTATCTAGCCCAATTGCTCGGTTCAGCAAAAGGGAGCTCCTGAGAGGTGCATTGGGCATCTGCTAGCCCATATGGCACTAACACTAACTCCAATGACTTGGAAGATAAAGCATTAACTTTGGCTAACACTAGGCAGTATACGTATGATGTGGAACAGGATAATCATTTCAAATGCTGAATGAAGATTTGGTGTGAGCCGTGCCTTTCCTAGTCATGTTTATTTTTATTTTTCTTTTTTTCTTTTATATCAGATATGTGTCCCACTCATACATTTTGTTCACATACTAATATATACACAAGTCTTATCCTTTATCATTGCTGCAGAGGAGCTTTATTCACAGGATTAGGTCGCCAGCATTTCTTTAACAAGCCTGTGCAATATCCTGTATGGCACATTGGAGCAACACTTAAGAGATCCCATTACTCAATTACATCTATTTACTAAAGAAGGTACCCCACGCAGTGTAGAGCCATACGGCAGAGCCACAGTGCTGTGGCCTTCTCAACCACACAGCTCTACGGCCAATGCTCGCTTAAGAAGATAGCGCTTAAGAGGCTTTCAAACAGGAGAGCTGACTAATTCATCTGAATGCAAACTGCCTGGCAACAGGGCTAGGGAGACAGGAAAAAAAGCTGTGCTACTCCTGTGCTGGGGATTTCCTATGGGAGAGGACGGAGCACGGGTGAAATAAGGGTAATGCATACAGTATCTGCTCTTTAAGCTAAAGCACTATGGGTCAAGATTGACTGTGCCAATCAGGATTAGTAGATGGAGATGCTAAGGTGGAGATTAGCTTGAGGCAGTGTAATGGGTTCAAAGCCAGAGGAGAGAAACAGGTCATTGTGCATTTTAATTAAAGCCAACACATCACGGAAATCTACACCAAACTACAGCATAGACCAAGTTCAGTAGAAATGTAGCATTAATATTGTCACGAAATTAATGACTAAAATGCTTCTTTGTGATTTTGTCAAAGAAGACTATGACGAGTAAATATTCTGTCCCATGCCGATATTTGAAATCATTTTATTTCATTCTAGTACTGACCAAAATATGACAAAATGAAGAAAACACTGCAGCCAATGTTTTTCCACATTTGTGAAAGTTGTTCTGCCAATTTATACGATATTATAGTGAAACCATTAAGAATGATCTCCTCACTATCAGTGTTTTAGAAAAATGTTATTTCAATGTTTGAAGGTATGTTGATATAGGTACATTTCCTATATAGATAATAGTACGGGGTCACATTATGTTTTTGTATTACCTGTACTTGACTGATTAAATTGAATGTTTCTGACATCATTCTCACAAAAATAAAATGTTTGAATTTTGCAAATATAATCTACACTAAAAGAGTGGTGCTACTTTTCTCTATTCCAAGTTTGAACTGTTGAAGTGGATGCATTTTCGTTTACTATGATGATCCCTATTTGGGAAATGGTTAGTCTGAAATGCCTTGTGTGTAAAGAAAAGAAAAACCTTCAACATTCTCATCAAATGACAAAAAGGCCACAGAAAAGAAAGGCATAACACGTCTGGGATGCAGTAATCCACTATACTGACTCGTCCTACAACAACACATAAAAACAATTTCCTCCCCGTTGTTTTTCCTCCCCTTTGTGCAAAACTAATATTACACATTCTGTGTTCCCATTTGATACTGGACACACAAAAATGACACTGCTGTGAAATTGTGCTGATGTATAAAGCAAAAACGATCAAAAGTAAATTTTCGAAACACAGTTCTAATGGAGCCACAATGAAACGGTAGATAAAAGGCAGTGTCAGCCATCATGCTGGTTCTGTTTTCAACAACAACAACTAAGCTGTCTGGGACATCCTGATACAGCTTTAACTGGTCCCTTGTGACCCTGCCAGAAAAACACACAGCACGGTGGAAGAACACAAAACAACACAACACAACGCCGAAGGAAGGAAGGAAGCGCAGGAAGTGGAGAACCCAGAGGTTCTAACCATGACTACCTTTGAACCTCTGAATAAGATACTCGACAAAAAGACCAAACCTACAGACGCAAACTCTATAGTCCAGGACACCGTCGGTCAAAAATAACAACTCCTACTACCGTTGATAGGTGATTTAGGAGAATTATGGGTCTGTGATATGAATAAATCTTGGGCAAGATACGTTTATTTTCAATTAAGCCTGCTTACTTTTCAGCCAGCCAACAATTTGAGGTAAACCCTGTTCTCATTCCCTCACCTACTTTTGCCTACTCGTACCTATACTATTGTTTTTCTCTGGGCTCACTGTTGGACACTCCCAGTATCCCAACATGTCACAATAGGTTTATCAGGACCATGTGGTCTCCTGCTAGGGAGATGTTTTTGGGCCTTGAATTCTAGGATGTGATTTTTTTTCTGCTAATTTCTTAAAGAAAATTAGCTGCCTTAAAATACCGCCAGACTAATAATTACTGTTTAAGTCCTACAGGTTTTCTCATGTTGTTTTGCTTATTTTAAAGAGTAATTGGACAATATCTTGCCAGTAACTACAGCGGCGGGCCCTGATTTCACGGACTGCTCTTCTATGGCATGAATGGCCACGGCTAATAAGAGCATTTGTGCTGCCATTTAAGTTGAAATGGTCAAATTAATTCCATGCCATAAAAGTAGACACCTGCCACTTCCATTTGAAAAACTGTCACTTGTAGAGTGAGACTGAGAGTCCACTTGTTAATTGACATCCTGACTCTTGGCTTTTACATAATGTCCAAAATTGGTGACTTCCGAAAGACTTAACCTATAAATATCCAGACATCTTCGCAGTCAGTACAACGCCCTCTTTTTCTTATAAAGTGCCAGTGTTGGCTGTTATGTCATGAGCACCATTTGAGCTATAAAGAGATAATGAATGGATTGTGTGCCCATAAATGTATGATAACTCCTCTCGGTTGCCCTAAGTGTTCAGGATACGGTATGAAGTTGTTCTACAAAAATTGTGGAACATCTCTACTTAAAATTAGATGAGTAGTGCAGACTAAAAGCATGATTTTACCATGATTTACACATTTGAGGGAAAGTTCCCTTAACCAAGGAGACTTGTGGGGGTTAAAGTCTGATGAGGATGCACAGATCTAAAATATGCCATGCAAGGTTCATGACATTGCCGTCACATAACTGTGAAAACAATGGCGGTGATCACATTGTTTTGATTGTAATGTAGGATGGAAGCAAAACAGGAGAAAAAGCACATGCATAAAGATCATGATGGGTGTTCATAAAGATCTGAACAAAACTATTCTTTAGACATGCTGATGAGATGAGACCCCACCCCCCTTTGTAGACATCAAGTCTTTGATGTGTAGAGGAGAGGACCCCCCCCCATGTGACAGATGTTTACTTTCCCAATCCTATGAACCCAGTGAGTAATCCAAGTTGAGATGTGAGCGATGGAAGACGTGAAACCCCATGTCCTAATTCACACTTCTCAATAAACTAGATAAGAGATAAGGCCTCCATCTGAAACACCTCAAATTATTTCCAAGTCCAGGGCTCAGTTTTCAAATCCCTGTCGGACATTCAGACACATCGTCAAAGAAAAGCTTCCTTGAATGGGATAAAAATGGAGTGTGACATGGGAAAATGAAAATGCGATTTGAACTGGATGACATGAGTCTTGCATTAGGGGTCTCTTGATAGTGCCTTCTCTGGAAGAACATATAACCCTGCTGGCCTAGGACTGCCTTTGAGTTGTAGTTTATTCATTTGCACACATAACAAAAGAAGATGGTGAGATGAACAAATAAAAAAATTTAAACAGATGACATGTTCATGAAACACACCAGAATTGGATGACAGAAACTAAACGACAATGAAACTCAACAAGAAAAAATGATGTTCTAATACAGAAAAGTCAAATCTCTACATTCCTTCTTTCCTGTTGCTCCCCTGCTCTGCATCCATCTCAGCTCTACTCTTATCAAATATGTAAAAATATTCTAGGGGGTCTGGACTTCACACCCACTTCAAAATTGAAAATAATTAAAAAGTAGTCGCTTGGGAAACACTCATAAGCGGTGCCCAATATCTAATTTGACTCCGGCAGACACATGAACAGTTACACCTCCCTAGGAGACTGAGTCAGCTCTTATAACAAAAGAGACTCTTCCCTAAAATGTGGCAAACACATCACCAATCGAGGAGGTGTGAGTTGCACATTACATCACACACACAGCTGGATTTCATGCTTGCGTATGTGTGCATGTGTGTGCATGTATGTGTGTTTGACAGCACAGACACACACATGTGTGCTTGTCGGTTTCAATATTAGGTAACTGGCTTTGCACCATCCCTTAGTCTAGAGATGATTGGGCCACTTCGTCATGATTTTAGAGCAGCTTGATTGCAACGTCTCTCAACCTAGTTCACCTTCAACCAAGGATGGGTGACATCTCAATGGACACTTCAGTGGAGGTCATCAGCTCTTCTACTAGCTGAATTGGTCTTAGTTATACAATCACGTCTCTGAGGCACAGCAGCTCCGGAGGCAGAATCATCTCATTGGGGAGATTTTGCATGTCAAAAATGGTTTGAGTCACGTTGACTGACGATGGAGAGAACGGAGGGCTGTCTGTCTGTCCGTATTTTTTCAAAAGTCCAAAGCTGAAACCATTGGAGTTTTTTCGGACCGAGGTCTGCTTAATTATCCGTTAACTGTTCACTAGCCTGGTTTACCAGTTAGCTAACCGGCGCTCTGAAATATGATCGTTATTTGGCTCCGCCCACTGAGGTTTAACTCAACCAATGAGATTATTTCTGCCTCCAGAACAGCTCTGTCTCTGAAATTTGTTTGTATAGCTAAAACTCAAAACTGCTGAGTCTTACATGTACATAAACATGACACATTAACCTCTAGAATATATTGTTTGCAACCTGAGAAAATGAAAACACATATCTTACTTAAGCAAACTTCCACGGCCTGTCGCCTCTGGACGACTACAAACCTCTCGAGGACTAACCTTCTGTAATAGTTACAGTACACAGAGGGGGTTCTGCGGTGCCTGTTCCACCCGTTGTCTCTGTGGCCTGGCCCGCAGTACAAAAGACTAATGCGCTAGACCTTCTTACAGGAATAATGGTAGAGGCTTGTGCTCAGACACCCTCCTCCCCTTCCCCCCTCCC
>OMOT01025029.1:0-12777 GCA_900312575.1 Acanthochaenus luetkenii | reverse complement strand
GCAGGACCCCAACGCCGTGGTGCCTATCCTGGAGTACAGCAGGGAGCCCATCAAGTATGGTAAGACATCTGACTGCTTTTCGTCCGTCTACCGGAGGGTTATCCGTAGCGTTTCCCCGACTTGGGCTCTGTTTATGGGCGAGCAGTTATCCAATGATGCGTCAATTCAACACGCCCGAAGCTGTGGCAAAGTTCATGTCATTTGCCAACCAAACTTAGAAACCCTCTTTTGTCGACTAAATTCGTGGCGGCAAAATGTAGCAATTGTGACTCACAAGAACTTATTGTTTGGCCAACTTGACCAATTATTAGACATAGGACACCAAACTGTCGGTTTAGATGGAACATGCTCCCCTGTGAAATATGGCTTTCAAAGAGGTTTCATTTGTGCTTGATCTCTGCTCTCGATTAAAACAATTATAATGGCAAATTTCGCTCTATGCCTTACCCCTGAAAGCATCTCACCATAAGCTCATGTTTACTTACCTGCTAAACAGTTAGTGATGTCAGTTGATATGACAAGCTCTTGGCACTTGTCATACCTCAGACCAAACATGATCTGGATCAAGAAAAATAGACAGGATTCCAGTGCAGGGGAGCATTCAGGACTAATGCTCCCTCTTAGATGATAGTTTGGTAACCTACTGTACCTGTAGTAATCTGTCACATTGACCAGACGATAGTTTCCTCCTGAAATCTGTTGTAGGATTACTGCAGTTCTTTTTCATATTGAATATACCCATCCAATGCAGGCAGTGGTGTCTCAAACTGCGATACCATGTGATTGCAGCCTTTCCCCCCCCTCACAAACATCCGTTCAAGGTGCTACTATAGCAACAGGTTGACTGGTATAAGGTGCGAGAATAATTGCATGGCGCCTTGGCCAGCACGCCAAATTACAGTGTACTGATGGCTTTTTGGGTGGCACGGTGTCGCAGTGGTTAGCACTGTCGCCTCACAGCAAGAAGGTCCTGGGTTCAAATCTCACCTGGCCCTTTCTGTGTGGAGTTTGCATGTTCTCTCCGTGTTCGCGTGGGTTTCCTCCGGGTGCGCCGGTTTCCTCCCACAGTCAAAGACATGCAAATACATGTGTTTGTGTGTAGTGTGGTGCATGGTGTGATGTACTATGTATATGATGCATGCAATGTAAAGCCCTTTGAGACATACTTGTATAAAAGGGCTATATAAATAAAGATTGATTGATTGATTGATACTGTGTTTCCTGTGGGGCCCCATGTTGTAAGAGAACTATGTTTTTAACCAACCGGGGTCCCAGAGTGAGACGGAGTGTTGCTACTTTGCTACCACTGACTGAGTATGCAGAGATATTTAGATTCACATGTCTGTAGAAGGGGCTATGGGTAGGTCACTCAATCAGGTTCACCTTTCAGCCCATAGATAGTCTGTCTCATCAGTCTGTGGACTGTTTTTACTGAGTGTAAAAAAGTTGGAGAACAAAGTTGTGGAAATTATCAGCTACCAATACCCTATTTTCCTTGCTTTGTTAACACGGAAGTAATAACAACTGAAGAAGTAGTGTTCACATTCTCTGAAACTCACGTTCTGGGATATTTCTTGCCTCGAATTCAGTGACATCTGGTAGTCTTTATAATTTGGAGATGAGGTGTCATACAAAATAATATATTTGGCAACCTGCTCAGCTAGTCTCTTCCATCTGCTCCATTGTCTTAACTATCGGCGGACATTAACTGGATACTGTTAGGAGGAAATATTAAGCGGGCCAATCACAGTACTTGCGACCTTGCATTGCCCTACACGTAGTTACATTTTCTGAGAGGTACTGGTAAGCTATGGCGGCGGCCTCTGCGTGCTGCGCCAGCACCGGAAAGACCAAAGGCGTAGCTACGGCATTGCTTCGACGCAGAAGTATAAATTACCTTTTTAAAGGTCACGTAACCACTTAAGTCTGAACCACTGAGATCTTTTGTCTCAGTGAGATTGAGCCTGGCTTGAATTTGCTATACATAATTACTCAGTGTCACAAAGTATCTCTGACACGAATGAGAGGAAAAATATAACACGTATTTTGTTTATTTGAGGTCAGTAAGCACAACCAGAATTAATCCATATATAAGGCGCTCCGGATTATAAGGCGCACTGTCGTTTTTTGAGAAAATTAAAGGCTTTTAAGTGCGCCTCATAGTTCGGAAAATACGGTAATTAAGAGGCATAGTGCAACAGAAATGCATTAATGTCTGTTTCTCATGAGTCCCAAACAAAATCAGGGAGGTCAAGGGAAATTCTTGGCTCATTTTTGGCATGGAATGACCCACTGTCTCCATGTGAATATCAGCCGGGAGTGGAAGGTGTGCTTCATTGGTAGCTGACCCAACTTGGAGCTACATAGCCATGAAAACACTCCACATTATTTCCTCTACTAAGCTATTCAGTTTTAATGCTTAGAATGATTTGTATTAAGTTGAATGAAGTCACCAAGAGATAGATAGGCGTGTTTGTGTGTGCACATGCACTCATGTACACGGGTTAGGGTGTGTTCAGCATTTAGGCTTGTCAGTCTTTGCATGCATTTTACTCAGCTTGATATATGATATATTGTGTGTGAGCTTTCATCAGCAAACATTTTAACCCCCTGAGTATTTGTTACACGACTCCAAAGAAGATATACGGTACATCCCTTCCATGGTCACATAAACAACTGGGCAATGCCACCATGAAAGAGCATGCCTTTTTCAAATGATTTTAATTATGGTATTTCTGTTGTATTTGATCATTAACAGAAAGACAGGAAATGTGGAATAGAGAGAGAATAACAAGTAACATAAGGCTGCAGTCACTGAAAAATATTGTAACCTCAATTTCGACGATTTTCTTGTTTTTACTGCAAGGCTGATGTTTTCAAGGTTGAGCAAGTCTCATGACCCATAGTAGAATTTAAAAAATGCATGGCTGTCTGGATTTCTTTGCAATACAAGCGGTTGTTTGTAAGCTGGACTACACCAGAAGTTGGTGCTATCCTGTAGACCTACTTGTTCGGCCCCCATGAGCACATGTTGCTCTCGGAGAAAGTGCTAGGGTTGCCAATGCTATTGCTGTTTGCACAACTCATGTCGAAAAATAACGCAATTTAGTAGTCTAAGTCGTCTGAATTCAGATCGCTGTAGAGTCTACAAGTGCACTTCATTTGTGCAGCATGAAACTAAGTGGTCCCAACTATACGTTAGGTGAGGATGTATTGAAAATTAGGCTAATGTAAATAATTTATGATTTGTTTGTATTTCACAGTACCTGTTGCAAACATGTACATAATACCTGTTCAGAACTTTTGTCATTATACCTTTAAAAAATACCACGGTTACCAAAAATATTAACTAGAACTGACACTAAATAAAAATTTAACTAAAATTTAACATTTTGTAGAAAATAGAGACTAAAACTACCAAACCGACACTGAAAACTAACTAAGACTAAAGTGAACTTGAAATAAATATTGAAAACTATATTAAAACCAAAACTTGAAAAATCCCAAACTCACCCTGTCAACTCTTGAGTGGATGATCCTTAAAGAACCATTTATCACTACAGTATCCCAAGTTTGCTTGTTGGCTATGTCTTTAAAGAAGCACACACTGCTGTACTTTTGTAATCTAGGCAATTTCCTCAGTTCCTTCCTCTGCTGTAATCATGATATTGTGATCAATACATGACTGATATAGTGATACTGACTTGATTTGTGGTAACGTATTTACTAATAGGCTAGTGGATGCTGCAGCTACCAAATTAAACTCATGGATGATGAAGGGCACGGTAACTGTATCAGATAATGAGTTTAGTGAATGTTATCTTCATATGAATGGATAGACAGGCGTTTCCCATTGCAGAGGTACAGTCTTTAACATTATTAAGTGACTAAGAGCAGCCTGTGCCTATCAGCAAGTTGGCAAGAAAGGAAAAAATAAGAATTGCGTTTCTTAACTCAAGAAGTTGATCATGGCTGCTTGTCTCACATCCAAAGCTATCAGGAGCCTTATTAAATTGATGCAAATTGATGACGCCTAATGGCTGGTTTAGCTCGATTGTTGCCAGTCTTCTGTACCATTAAGCCTGGAAGGAGTTTTTCCTTGCATAGATCACTGACCGGCAGCTTACTGTAAGGTGTCCCACTGGGTATGTAGAGTTTTGTCTCTCTCTGAGAAGAAGTCTATTGATTGTAGAGCTCACCATGGAGGCTAATGTATGATTAGCCACTTTCCCAGAGTTGCTAAGTGGGGCTTTATCACGCCTTTGGCAAACTCATTGTTATGAGGTCAAAAGCACTGTTTGCTTATTTGAAGGTATAGCTAACTGAGAAATCATATCGCTCTCTTGGCATCAAGGTGCAAAAACAGACAGTTGTTTAGAAGTTGAAACCAGATTATTGACGAGAACAAATACAGTTATCTTGAATGATAATGGCCTTTTCGGTTCACTGCCTTGCCCTCTTTTTAAAGCCTTTCAAGTGATCCATAAATGTACCCTTTCCTTCCTTGTACCTCGTCGTTCAATCCTTTGTCCTTGCTAGTTTAGAGGAAGCTGTGTGGAAAGTAACATAGCTTGTGTAAGACAGAGAATATATGAATATGGATATTGTAACAACATATAATGTATATATTGTGTATTGTGTTGGATTGTGTATATTGTTTGGATATCTTGTCTCACCACATACAGTGGGTCTTTTAATATACGTTTACTTTGCTGTACATCAACATTACATTTTAGGCATTTAGCTGATGCTCTTATCCACAGCGACTGACATTGGGTGCAACAGTAGAGTGAGCTTAAATTCCTGGATCTGCAACATTACAAGCAACTTACAAGTGCAAGGCTCAAAGACAGATGTATAGATGTAACAAATATTTTAATATCCCTAGAATGATTATACACAAGCGATCCACAGATAATATATAAACAAGGAAGAAGCATATTAGAGGAGGGAGATGGGGAGAGGAGGAGGAGATTTAAGAGGGGACAGGAAGCTTGGGGAGAAGGGGATGGATGATTAAGAACACAATGATGCAGCCATTTCAATAATTAAGTTCATGGAGAGGACACCATTGAGTTATTGTGTCTGAACCAGTGACTAGACAAAATGACTTCACAACATCATTATGGTCACTATGCAATACTATTTGTACTATAGGCTATTTCTCCCTGTTGGGGATATATCTGGTGTCCTGCACTAATCCGTTTTAGTTTTTTTTAAATCAATATATAGCTCTATTCGAATGTCAAAATGCTGATGTCAGGATGAGGTTTCAGGTTGTTGAAACTGTTTTTTACTGTAACATCAACAAGTGCTGCTATGCATAGACCATCTGCTAGAGTGACAGAGATGTCTTTAGGTCTCTTCAAGGTTAATAGGTGTGTTAGAGTTGGGACCGATCCAATATCGGTATCTGGTTCCGATACTGACGGGTAGGGCTGCAGCCGGGGTCCAAAAGGTAACTTTTTGGCTCATCTGCCAATGGCCAAAAATATTTCACCACCGCTAAATGTCAGTCCCACAGATTGGTGGAAAGTCCATTGAGGAAGATTCCCGAGGCTGGCAAAGTTAGCGCGAAGCTACTTCTGCTGTCTGGGACGTTCAGCAGCTGGTCTCACTGTAAACCGGCTGCACACGACTCACACGTAAACATGCTTATATTCTTAAATAAAAATCAACAGGCTTGGGTAGTTACTGCACTTATGCAGTTTACATTTGAAACTGAGGCCTGAACTGTTGTAGTTTGTCGTAGCTTTCTTATTTCAAGAGGTAATCTATTATAGCGCTGTTTTCAAAAACATTATTTATCTTTATCTATTTCATCATCATTTTGCAAATGTATGTTTCTAATTAAGGCTTATCTTATTTTTGCATGTATAATTAAACAGTTCTAGAACGTTTTCTTCCCAGAATTCTACGAGTTAGACGGAGACGCTTGCGCTGAGGAGGTGGACCGTTAGTCTGTGATTTGGCTAATAGGCTAATAGTTAGCTAGGAGATATTTTAGTCTCAACATGCTGAAAAGTGACACAGCAACGTGTAACGTATGTAAAGCCACAATTTTGAGTCGTTCTGCAGCGTACAATACCACACACGTTATTTTGTATCTACAAAAGCATAATGTGAAAGAACACGAGAAGTTGCAAGCCACAAAAAGACAAACAGCAGACACTCACTGAGGCATTTCAGATGTACGATAATCTTCTGACAGACAGCGTGAATGCTAAAGGGATTATATACTGGCAACTACCAGTTTGTATTTGAAGCCTACCTAACCTACAGTTAACCTACTGCTTTGCAATACATTTAAATAGTAATGTATTTTTTGTATTCTTTTGCTCTTTTAATAAGAAATGCTTGTGTTTATTACAGCCTCATGTAACCATACACATAATAATAATAATAAACTGTTTTTTTTTGTTATAGCTCTAGTATCGGTATTGAAAATCGGTCTCAGCATATTCAAATTCAGGTATCGGAATCGGTATCGGAACTGAAAAAAGTGGATTGATGCATCTGGTGTGTGTGTGTGGTTGTGATAGATGCTTTTCCGACCTTGTGGATTCCAAATATCCCCTCAAGAATAGAAAACCTAGGGAAATTGAGTATTTTTAAGATGGGGCCTAAGGTTAGAACTACAGTCTGGTTAGAGATCTAGTTATTGGGGTAAGGATTTAAGCTACCGGTAGGTATTTATTGGTTATGGTTAATGTCTTCACAAGCATAAAAACACAAGATTATGTTGGCATGCATGCGTGTGCATTCATATTTACACATGCATGCTTC
The DNA here is from genome assembly GCA_900312575.1 of Acanthochaenus luetkenii. Taxonomy (NCBI): domain Eukaryota; kingdom Metazoa; phylum Chordata; class Actinopteri; order Beryciformes; family Stephanoberycidae; genus Acanthochaenus; species Acanthochaenus luetkenii. The sequence goes on along the minus strand of OMOT01025029.1, from coordinate 5,991 downwards.
TTGGGTATCATGTGCTGCCCTCTGCTTTATTTGGCGCCTACCAGTCAGCACGAGGACAACAACTGGGCCCTTGCGTCCATCTACTATATCTGGTGCTGCTCCTGTGTGGCCTCCCAGTCCACCGCCTCCCTTGCCATGCCTGCGTGGGATGTTTGTTCCAAATTATCCCTATTTACATGCAACACTCTCGAGAAGGGCAGTGTCCCTCGCTGGTGGAACTAAAGGGTTTCCAGCCAATGTTCCACCTTTTTTAGAAATACACACTCACAGTTTAGTCCAGTCCTCAAAATGCTCTTTTCATCACGTGTTCGTCTGGAATCCGTCCTTTATTTTCAGATGTCAACACCGGTCTTTCTGTCTTTCTCTTTTCTTTTCTTTTTTAATAGGGTGAGATAGGCAAAACGGTAACAGGCTTGACTTTTGTTAGAAGTTCAAGCCCTGGAGGCAGGCTGAAGCAGTGAGACACAGAAGAGACCAATCTGATCCACCTGAGATCCTTTTCCAGCAGCTGCCAGACACTGCTGCTGAAAAACTACCTAACATGTTTTTCCCCTGAAGCTTGTCTAGATTTGGAAACCCTGGTGTTTGTAGTCTTGGGGATTTCCAGTGCTGGGTCAGCAGCATGTGTGTATTTACCATGAGTCATTTGGGCCATATATCCTCTGTTATTACAACAGCCTTCCGCCCGATGCAGGCTGGGATAGGCTCCAGCCCCCTGTGACCCTAAATAGGAGTAAGCGGGTATGGACGATGGATGGATGGATGGATGATTACAACACATGCTATTGTAGGACCAAATTAAGCCATATTAGACATCTGGCTGAGAGCTAAATCCCCTTTTTTGTTAGGGGATACCAGTAGGTACAGTAGAGGTTCCTTAGTGGTGCCATCAGTGGGTATCAAATGTCAGAAATGTGCAGAGAGACGTATCGTGTGAGTATCATGTTCTCTAGGAATGAAGAGCCTAAGGATAACCTCACTAACCCCACCCCTGTCACAAGTAGCCTAAATGGCTAGTGAGCTGCAAATACTTGGGAAACACTGATCATTCCTGATTCTTGAGCTTACTTCACAAGGTTAACTGCCTTACTAAGGAATAGGCAATAGTCCATATCATGTCTTGCCTCATATTCTCAGGTAAATATTCCCATGAGAGTAATCAGGAAAGAATACACATGCCATTATCAGCGTTTCATGGGAAGAAACTGGGTTTCCCAAAAGCATTTTATCACCAGCATCTCATTCCATTCGCGTAATATGAAACAAGATTGTATTGTCTACCTTCTTTGAGGATTTTGTTAGTTTATGGTGGCATTTAGACTGAAAAGAGACTGAAAAGTTGGTGATTCAAACATAGTATGTGTAAATGGAACTACCGGTTGAGCTTATTAGTCCCACAACGTGTGTTTTTCTGCTAATACTGGTTGTCCTATATTCATTCGTTCACATTTTTAGAAAGTTGCCCCCACTGCTAAGAATCAGTAGAGTTACAGATGATCATTATCTTACTTGCCTAGAAAACAATTAGGCTATTGGAGCTAATGTATAAAATGCATTATTTTATTGTAATGTAAGCATCTACTTTAACTTTAACTGTTTTCATCAGGTATCCAACCCTGGTGACTTTGTTTGGAATTGGACCCGAATCCCAAATACCCATTGGCCCTGATTTTTTTTGTTAAGAAAAAAAAGAAAAAGAAAAAACCTCACAAAAATGTATAGAAGAAACATCATCTCCTACAAAAGAGAGGAAAGAGTCACCTGAGCCTGTTGTGTCAAACACAGTGCGTAATAGATGACTGGGTTCACTGGGCTATTTTACAGGGTCTTGTTTACAGACCAATAAACAAATGTCATGGAAATGTTTCGGAAAAGAAGCACAGTGTTGAGTCACCATTTCATAATTAGACATCAGGAAAATCTGACTGGGTAAGGTGATTTGATACAATGGCTAGAATTCCCCCCCCCAGTTTCACTTGAGTCAGTGCCTGTGAAAAATGACCTTTCCATCCACCACTTTATGCCTGCTTGTTCCTCATGCTAATACATGGGCTACTGCCAAGCATTTTAGATTGCTGGTATTTGGTGTGTACAATCCATAGAATAAATAATAATCCTACATTTTGTGTTCAGACCTATGGAAAGCATTTTGTAACCTTCCATGACGTAGGTCTAACTGGTGTATTTCCTCATATGATCAGATGGAGGCAGCAGAGCGTCATGATTAATCCTCAACCATCCACTCTGAGATGAGATGAGACTAGTCCAAATCTGAAGAAGAGGGCCAGTGTTTCTGGGAAGCTTTTTTTCCTAAGGCCGTTCAAGGATAGATTGTTGTTAATGTGTGAATCCGATCAAGTGTTTGTTTTGCCCTCAGACTGCTGACTGTAGCAGAGATTTTGCTCAGGGCTTATTTGCTGTCATAACAATCCTGCCTCTATGCTATAGTTTCAGATTTCAAGACTAATGGACTTTACCCTCGGTTTCAACTGGACCATTAACAGATGGCTACTATAAGTTACATTTAACCTTTATTCATTTTTCTTGTGATTATTTTAGAACCAGGACTTATTGTTTTGCCAGCAGTGTGGCATAGTGAGTATTTGGAAAGCCTGGGTTCAAGCTCCCATCACAGCATCTGCCCTGCTGAAGTGTCCTTTAGCAAGACACTATATCCCAGTTCCGGGGTCACTGTTTTGTAGCTGGCCCTGACTTCCCTGTGGAGGGCAAATGAGATCAATACAGAATCACAGAAAAGTATTTCTGCTTTATTAGATTGGACTGTTAAGAGTGGGAGGAAAGATTGGAGAGAAAGAGAGAATGTCATGATGTGACTAAAGTCATGAGCCAGATTAATCATGAATACATGGTGCTGTAGCCCGCTGAGCCACCTGGACTTATTTAGTTTTGATAAAATGTTGTAATGGTGTCACAATATACATACTCCACATTACCAGGCATTTGCAGAGATAATGATGATGATAATCATATTAAGTGATACTGTATTGATCCCTGCAGAAAATGTAAGTTGTCCCCCTCCACAGGGAGGTCAGAGGTCAGGGTCAGCTACAGAGCAGCTGCCCTGGAGCTGGTTAGGGATTCAGTGTATTGCTCAAGGAAACTTCAGTAGTGTTGATGTTTGTTGTTGCAGGGACTTGAACCCGGGTCCTCTGGCTGAAGGGGAGTCCTCTAGTTGAAAGTGATCGCACATGTATTATTTAGCATGAAGACTTTGAAATTAAAGGGACTAAATAGAACGCTGCCTTACTTAAGGAATCCATGACCCTTGGAAAAAAGTACTTGAGGTGCCTTATTTTAGTGGGCCCCTGAACACCTCATCAGTCCTCGTGCATTCTGCAGCATCACACCAGAGCAAAAGAAAAATGAAGAGAAATCGAGAGCTGGACATGAGGGGAAAGGAAAGGTTAAAGAAGAGGTGGAATCTCCTTGGTGGTTAGAAAGGAAAGAAGTGTACACGAGAAGAGAGAACTGAGTTCCCAGCTTCTAAAAACCATGGCTGCTGTCCTTGGACTGTTCTTGGCGTATCTGTTACAAATCCCATTTGCTCACATCTTCCCCTGAGGGATCGATCAATACACCCTTTTATGGGACTAGAAATCTGAGACTCTTGCCGGGAAGAGGTAAACACTATCACCAACCATCAGTGAAAACATCTCAAGACAGTAAGACTGTGTGTTAAGATGTCTTGAGACATGGGTATGGATATGATTCATCATGCGTGATGTTTATTTTTATTTTTAAGATAGCATTTTTTTTACCCCTCAGGCTAGGTGATATACCCTATACTTCAGTTTCCGTGACCCATCACTTATCCATGCAGTAGTGTTCAATTGGTTGTTTGTCAATCATGGTTCATTTGGAAATGGAACTTCATTACATTTAGGTCTACATGCCTCATTTTAGTCCAGCAGGTTATTCCAGTCTAGTAATTTAAGCCAGTTTAGCAAAACTGATATTAGTGCAGATTCCCTTTGCAAAGGGGACATTACAAGCACAAGATCAATGAGGGCTGCAGGATTATGGCTAAAATGATCATCCTGATTATTTTGCTTAATACTAATCATGATCATGAATCACGATTATTGACATATATTTTTGGTGATATTTTTTCCTGTGCTGACAAACCACTGACGTTGCAGTGTAGGTACCTACGGACATTGCTAAAACAACAACAACATTTCACTCTACAACCTGCAACGTATAAACAATTCCTTGATTGGACTGAAATTCCCATTACCAATTTGACATCAACATGAAGGTCGATTTGAGTGGATCGACACTAAATCAACTGTGACATTTCTAGAGTCCAGATCCCAGTGTGGGCAAAGCCATGGATGTACATCCCCTTACCTTTTTTTAAAATGAAGAATTAGGCTACAGCCAGTTAGATTCTCTCACAGGTGGTCCAGTGATTCCTCAATAAGACAGCATTCCACAGTGGACATGAGCCAAATAAATGCTGGGATCCTGACCAGGGGAGGCTTTGTCTGTAGGTTGATGTCTGAATCATTCCTATATTTGTTACTTACTGTTATAACTGACCATCTTCAGTGAGAGCTTCACAAGTTACTGTCTGATACATCTAATTTATAATGTCTAGAAAGGCCAATAACCAACTGCAAATGAAGCGGCCAGCCTTGCCGGTTGCTGTTCGGATCACAGTGTACAGCTGACAGCTTTACAATCCACGCTACAATACATTAGCTATGCAAATATATTAATATGTAGCTAGCACTTGGGGCTGGGCTAAACCATTTCATGCACACAGGGGTGGTGTTTCACTAGGTGTTGCATTAAGGCCAAATAATACTTCTGCATTGAAGCTACGCCATAGCTTAATTGGAGTGTTTAATGCTTTCCCTTATCGGTTTTGTGGGGGCAGTCAAAGGTTTTCAGACTAATGAAGTGCACTTTTGATTTGTCTGGTGTTTAATGCACCTGCATGGACCAACAGAACCCAACTTTGCCAATACACAGATCGTCAGGAACTCTTTCGTAACTACAGTATTGTGTGCCAGATTGGATTACTCTTAGGCCGGCTTAGTCTTCTCAGGAAATGAACTCCTGCTTTACATAAGTTAGAATGCTCAAGAGAGGGAATGCTCCTCCTGTTAGTTAGTCTACCTGTCTCTCTTTCATTCTCAATGTCTCACTCTCCACTCCACCTCATGCCCTCACCATTTCCCATGGCCCCCACCCTTTGGCAGACTGTATTGATGTTGTATGCAGATGTCATAATGTTGAGGAATAAAGGGGGGAGTTGTTCTGGGTGGGGCTCTGATGTTCAGAGGCCAAATGGTGCTCTAGGGCTGCAGTGTTATGTTTATCTGCTTCCACTGATGTTTATGTCAAAGCTGTAGCTTCAAGCTGGGGTTTTCTGGCATTTCCTATCACAGAGGGGGGTGTAGGCCACTTGGTCTCGGACCAGTATCATTTGTAATGCACTCTTTGGTTTCAAGAAACCGCTTGTATTCTGATAATTCCGCAATGATAGACAGAATTATTCTTAATGTAATCAGGCTGTATTTGGTTTTGGGTTAGCAATACACCCAGCTGATGAATTACAACATTAGCAGTATTTGTGTGTACACTGCTGAATGATGATGATGACTAGTATACAACAGAATAAGATACAATGGTAGAGAACTGACTGAAAAATAACTGGTAGTTATTTGAATGAATAGAAAGATAAAGCGACATTTTAATCCCACCTTACATTCACACACACTTGAGCCTTCATAAGTCATGAATGTTCACACTATCTAACAACAAACTCACCATTCTCAGGCGCCACATAGCGTGTCTGTCTGTCTGTGTTGCCAACACTGCTTCCTGTTTGCTAGGTTTCTCTGTAGAGATAAGAGCGTGAAGTTGACACTTTTATTGACTCGCATGGCTGCCCACACTCAGTCTCCCATCCCCCTCTCTGATAAGTGTGTGTCTGTGCTGTAACATATATTAATATAGTGA
>OMOT01025024.1:0-24070 GCA_900312575.1 Acanthochaenus luetkenii | reverse complement strand
GTTACCATTTATTTAAATGGTAAACGTTTCATTATAATCTCCTGAGTTGACTTATGTCCCCATGTTACCATTTGTTAAACTGTCTCTCTCTCTCTCTCTCTCTCTCTCTCTCTCTCTCTCTCTCTCTCTCTCTCTCTCTTTCTCTTTCTCTCATCCCCCCACATATATATCTGGTTTCAGAATTCACTGACCTCTACGGTTACAGCCCACGCCAAAGGAGAAATTATATGGATGTGTCAAAATTGGCAGGTGTTGCTGGAATCGCTTTGGAAGTTGGCTTGTTATTACTGAGCACCAGAAAAGGTTGGTCACCTTGAGAAGGGAGACAGATTGTGGTGAAATGAAACTTCAGGCAATGGTCTCTGAATGGGTTTCCAAAAGCTGAGATGGATTATATGATAGGAGGCATGCTGACACTTTGTTGCCAGTAAGGATGCTACAGTAAATGTTAAATGTCTCTGGATCAATACCGTGGCCCATAGCTCTGCACTGTACCAAGTCTTTCACACTGCACTCCTCATTAGAGATGTGTCTGACCTATAGGCTTACATCACCTCACTGACTGCAGAGAGAGATACCTGTAAGGCTGCTTTCAGCACCCACACACATACACACATACACACATACACATACACACACACACACACACGCACACACACACACACACACACACACACACACACTGCACTGCAGCTCATCATTCCGCTTCTGCAAATGTGCACAAACTGGATCTGCCTAAACACAGCACAATAAGAGTACAATGTACGGTATAATGCCAACAAGCTGGCAAAGGGTATTGTGCAATCTGTTACTCATATTACTGATAAAATGTCTTCATTGTTGCTATATAATTTAATAATAACCACAGCCGTGTGTCACATGACGGCTAAGAACAGAGGGTTGTATCGCCATCTGCTGGAAAGACTCATCAGAAAATCAGTGGGGGGCATGTGGGTGTACAAGCATAGGCATATATGTCACAAATCTGCTGAGTGTGAATGAAGACTTCCACATGTTATTCCAAGCTCACGGAGAGTCAGTCAGTATTTGTGGGCAAAACCAAGCATCATGCACAGCCAAAACTAACCAAGACTTGAACCAGGGATTATTATTAGAATTATTAGAAGTTTATTTTCAGGATAAAACCCCTTGTGATCTCATTTTCGAGAGGGTCCTGACAAGAAGAAATACCCAACATAGTATACAACACAATATACAACTGATAATAAACATAGTATACTGTTACAATTAGGCTTATTACCACATCCTTATTTTGAGAGGACAAAAACAAACGTGTGTACGCACTATCACACACAAAGAAACCTAGACACTCACACCCATGTTATAACAACAGTGACAATTAGCAGGAGCAGTCTTTTGTGAAATGAATGATAAGAGCATTTTAAAATGAACCTAAATAGTGTCCAGATTTCAGAGAAGTTATTTCAGTCTATAGGAGCCTTACAATGAAATGCGTTTTTTCCTATTTCAAGAGAAACTCTTTGATGTCAAGATGTGAAATTTAGAGCTCTTCCAAAGAGAAAGATGGTAAACATAGCACCCAGAGCACCCCAGGGATTCCTAGGGGATAGGGGCACGATTCCTGGTTCAGAGCCATGATTACCACCACAGAATAACGCTCACTTGGGTGTAAACACTCAAACTAACTATCTGGGAGTTGATCAAGGTAAGGTCAAGGTCAAATGTATTTATATAGGACATTTAAAAACAACCGAGTTTGACCAAAGTGCTCCAAAGTGCTGCACAATACAACAACAAGTACAACAAGTAATGTAAATACAATACAAATAAAAATACAACACAAATTGCACAATTCAAGTTCATTTTTTATTTCTTTATATTGCCCTTTATCAACAAGCATGTCTCAAAGGACTTTACAGAAAATGAGCCAAACTACATCTACCTGAACAACGGATGGAATTACAGAATAGTATAAGACAAACAGGGAAACAGAACAAAGCACAATATACATTTTAGCAAACCATAGCAAGCCTACCTATTATACAAGGCCTAAACTACCCGGCACCACCAGCCTTAGACCCTCGGGGCTGCAAGGAAAACCTTAATAGGTAATTCACACAAACAAAGATAGTACTACAAATATAACAATATAAATACAAACAGAAAATACAATATACAAATCAGTCTCTTCCATTGCCCCTGCAGCAGCAGATTTGGCACCTTAACGCCATCGCAGGAGAAATTCTCCACATCAGTGTCATGGGAGATAATGAGACCATGTGAGATCTTATTGCCTTCCAGCACCGACAGATACATGCAGCCATAATTACTCCCGCTGGCGGCTTGCTTATTGACGATGCCTGCTCAAAGTATCATTCTGGGACTAATGATTTCCGTCCTTCACAAGGCAAACAATGGAATGAACATCGCTTCTATCAACTCAGAGTGATGGATTTAATGACTAAATCATTTTTCCTCCACTTTATGGCCACATGCAGAACGACATCGGTCTCGGAGGGGATGTTTTTGCGTGAGGGCCGAGCTGTAAACATGAGCGTAGCTTTTATTTGTTGTGATTTCATTGTGTTTGATAATAAGTGAATGTGACTGACCGATTTGCAGCAAATGAAATGCATTACTATGTGTGAGCATATTTCCCTCATCCGTTTTCTGTGACTGAGAGTGGCTTCTTTAGGGTTGGGGTGGAGAAATGAGCTCTATTGATTCGAGGAAGGGAGGGAAGAGGGAAAAAAGGGCAGCAGAGGGACTCCAACTGGCCTCAGTTGGATCATGAGTTCAACACGCAGTGACAAATAGACAGTGGAATGGGAAAGAACACCCCAAAATCAAATAGACCATGGATTGTAGTGACCTAGATTCATTGCTTCGGAGTATCCCAAACCTGGAAGTCATGAATTGATACAACTGAAATGGGGCGTCAGTGGGGGATTGCTGCTATGATTCGTTTACTGTGTGTATCACAGACGGACAATACTAATGGTGAGTGAGTGTTGTCCCACAACAGGTCTCGGTAATAGAACATACAGAGACGGAAGTTAAAGGCCGTGACAAATCTGCCTCTGTGGACTTTGGCTCTGGGAGGCTGGACTAGGCTGCCAGAAACAGCCACACATCTGCACAGTACACAAGCACAGCTTAGGGACTTAGCCATGGACAAGATGGCATTTAGTCTTATACCGGTTTGTAGGTGTCTTGGGCCAATATTAGACTTTTTCTACAAATCTGATATTCCTCCTCTCATGTCCTCCACAAGGAGTTTGAGCCACTGCCATGAGGCCCAGACTCCCAGTCTTCAAACTAAACAGACTCTAAAACCCATTTGTTCCACAGTCCATCACATAGGGAGGAAGACTGAAGGACTAGAGGGTGGGGAGTGGCAAAGGGGGACAAAGGGATGACATCCTTTCATTCATGTGCCTCAACTGGACTATGCAATGCGCTAGGATGAATGTCGTGACTGTTGCATTTGTATGTTTTTGTATGTATATTTGCATGTTTTTATGTATTATAATGCTCAATGGCATGCAAGATGTGATCTAATATTCACCAGCAGTCAGTGTCATCCACCTCTGATATGATGGATATGATGCAATTTGATTGATTACATATTTATTCTAGGTTGTATATGGGAAGTCCTTAACCTGAATTTATTCTAAAGAGACATTTTGATCAGATTCCCCACAAGTATGCAGGAATGTTTCATTATTATTAGTAGTAGCAGCAATAGTATTAGTTTTTGTCTAAGTTTTGATCTAGATGTTATTTCAGGTTCTTTTCCACCCTGGCAAGAATTAAATTTTGAGCTAAACACTGACAACTTTTGAAGCGGACAGCAAGCTGAAAGTAGGCTAATCAAACACAAATGGCAAACAAAACAATTATGCAAAATTTTTATTGTAACATCATTCAATTATTTGTTATCATAATACTATGATATATATATATTTATATTTTTACATGGGACACAAGCTACTGAGGAATACATACAGCAACATAAAAAAATATTAGAAGTATTGGCACAGATGAAGTACAATTTGCTGTACTTTACATTTGATATACATAGCAAAATAAATGCAGAATCAAATAAATGCATGTTCCTCACAGTGAAGTCAACGTTTTTTTTTTACATTCACTTCAAACATTTGGAATTGTGTCATATTCTAGCACAATACTCAAAGAGCAGACAATGATAAAATAATCCAAGTAAATGTAATTTCACACACATGACAGAAAGCTGCCTTAGAGCCTTTGAAACGTTAACATACACACATAGTACACACCTTCCTCCACACACACACACACACACACACACACATTCTACAAACTAACAGGAATATCACTCTCACTACGGTAAAGGGCAATCAAATACAAAAAGGTTCAAGTTAGACATTTTAGAGGGTTGAAAACACTTGCAAGGATCTATGGTAGCAAACTAAGATTCCAGCATTACTTATGAATTCACTCTCCTTAATGACAGCATCAGGGAATGCACAATTAACACAGTGTCAAAGACATATTTAGTAACTGCATTTTGCAACAAAAAAACAACAACAATACTTTGTACTCTACACGAATGGGGTTGAACAAAACATAAATACAAGTATACTGAAAACTACTGTTCTTATAACTGAAGCCTTTCATAGGACAACCACCCATCTTTTAACACAATACAACTAATTAGACCCGTCTTTGCCCTTGAAGGGGCCAATCTCAATGCAACAAACACTTTTCCTCCTCATCGATTCTCAGTGACCCCTTTGGGTAAACAGACACGGCCCTATTGAGGCAAAGCAAACAAGCTAAAGCCACATCCACGTTTGAGAGTGTGCATGTGTGTGTGTGTGCGTGCACAAGTATGTGTGTGTGTTAGAGGAGTCGCGAAATGATGCATGATGCTTGGCAGCTCCCGCAGATTGCTAACGCAGCTCGCTTAGTGGCTTTGGGGAACGATCCCTGTGTCCTAAAGGGGCCCATTTGATTAGAGTCAATCACAGTGACACTCTGCTTACCACGCAGTGCCACAGCAAACACAGGGAGCTGGAGGATTTCCACACAGAAAAGAATACTTGTCACCGCTTGTACTCGGAGACAGAACACTTTGAAGACAACACAATGCTTTGAGATGGCCGGGACGGACAGGCGAGGTCAAGTTTGAACACACAACCCTCAGCGCTTAAAGGAAAAACCCACTCTCGGATACTCTTACACTGTAAGATGTCATCAGTTTTGGTGTAACTCAACCTGCCTCGGTTTCCTTATGGGTGGGTGTATGTGCAAGTAAATATATCTATCTAGTCAGCTAGTTTGTGAACATTGGGTCATGTCTATGATTGCAGTCGCGGCCCTTTTTCAAAACGCAACATGTCTTGCGGCTGCATTGTATTCTGGTCAAGTGAGGCTACTGTCGGTGGAGAAAATTGTTTCTTCCTCTTCTACGATGGATTTCTTGCCATATGATTGTTGAACACTGGTGCAAATTGGTAAGTCTAGAAAGAAGCCCATGCTCTTTGATTCGGAGGGATTGACACCAAAACCTGAAGTTTACTATTGGTGTTTTAGAAAGCTGGAAATTGTTCTCCCATCACATTCAATTGTAGCTGTGCTGGAAATATCACGTGATGTCACGTGGTCTACGTTTGGCCAGTTATCCACAAATACACCACTAAACAGAATGGACTCAGATATGCATGGTACATCACGAATAGCTGTTTTTAACAGTGTTAGTGTTTTAGGGTAGATTTTTCCTTTAGTAGAACACGTTCTTTAAGAAACAGTGCATGTAAGAACACAAAATACATATATATATATAAATAATTTGAAAAAACAGACAGAATGATTATTTGGAGTTTGTAAAGCTAGTGAAGGTTGCGTAAAGGTCATCAATAGAGTGCACTTGCCAATTAAACCAGTGCAAAGGATAAATATAGCTCTCTATATGTACATAACTGAATATGCAGCAGATGCACAACCACCACTGAATATAATAACTCTAATGCCAAAAAAACATTGTTTAATGGACAGCATACTGGTGAGGAAATTGTCCTCCCCTGCTGGAAAATGACACCTTTATTTCCATGCTTACATTCTAATGTGACAGCAAAGGTTGTGAAGAAAGCTTTGGTTCACACAAAATAATGTATACAGCGTAGTTCTGAAGTAGCTTAATGAAGTGTTCTACATACTGCGTGATGATACGTTCTAAAATATAAGTGGAAATTAGGAGAAGAATCTGAGACAGTGTTTTGACTGTGGTATGATGGTGCTTTCCCCCGATCGTCATGCATCATATTGCACTTGAAATGACAGTGTGGGGAAAAGCCTTGTCAGGAAAGGTTGGTCCATAATATGCAAAATCATCAATTTCTCTAAAACACAAAAGCAACGATGCCCTGATTCACAAAGTATTTACACCATTTTAAAAAATACAACTGAAACTGCTTTTTCAAACTGCCACACGAAATTAGATATATTCTTACTGAAGAGGATTTGAATAGACAAATAAAAATGGCGCTTTACCAAAACATTAAGAATGCCATGGCTGTTGGACCATAAGGTTGCACTGTAAATAGTTAAAGATAATATATTTATTTTGCATACACAGTATATTTGCTGTTGATTATAGTTGAAGGACCACAATGTGCCTTAATTGTGTTATTCTGATAGTTATAACGCTGTAGGTTTGTTGGCATATTATATTAATAATAATAATAATAATAATGTATCTAATGAATTCAGTCAATCGACCTCTCAATAAATCAAGGAATCAATCAATTAAAAAACGGAATTTAACACTGCAGGTAGAGCTATATTATACATTCGGTATCAAAAACAGTGCAAAGCTCACCTTAGCTGTAATACTTTGTGAATCGATGTCAAAGAGTGAAGCTGAACTCATACAGTAAGGGAAACATAGAGTAAGTGCTTCCAACAAGCATACTTTTCTTAGATATGCACTATATTAAATTATAGGCTGCATGGATTAACACTTCACCTGCAATTTTACAAACTCTATAGACAAGGTTACTTTGATTTGAGAAGTTTTTTGATGTAAATGTGCAGTATATTATATACAACACACACAATATCACATTTAGATGGATTATTCATACTGTAGGTTCATGAGCAGATACAAAATAAATACTTTTAAACAATATATTCATTTTAGTAAAAAGAAAGATCTATATTTTATACAATAAAATCCTTCTTCATGTACAATCATGGGGATAAATGCTGTGCATCTATTGCCTTGGTTTTAAGGACAGTCTACTATCATAGTTATAATGCTTTAAGTAGAATTCAACCAACCAGTGATATTGACTCTAACCCAACTCTAAAGGGCAAATAATGAAATGCTTTAGACCACAATTAGCATTTGTCAGTGCTTTGGGTGAGGGGTTATTCATAAGGCCTACAAAACATCTAGAATTATGTCAGATGTTTTGTTTTGCAGACACAGACATATTATATACAGTACTGTAGGTCTACAGCACTAGCACCTTTATTTAAAGTAATTGAGCCCTGCCACTAGGAAGAACTTCTCCAGGAAAAGTTCAGAGTCCAGGACGGCGATGTGGGCGGCGCGACCAATCAGGGTGTTGGCGGTGTTGGGTAGAGCATGGAACACATTCTGGCGGATCAGGCGGCACTCTTTAGCCTCCACCAATGGCTGCAGTAAGTTGTTGATCATCTCTGTGTACACAGGACCTTCAGTGTGAAAATCACAAACAGACACAATTATCTATCAGGGATGATTTCGATGTCTATGTTCAAATCACTTAAACGGTAAGTTGACCAATGGGCCAGTCTCCCCGAAACTTGGTGTATTCCTTTAAGGAGCTGCATCCACCTAAAACAACAATATCATTGGTATATGGGTTTCAATGGAGAGTTTTGGGGTCCCATGATGGTTTAAAAGCTGTTCAAGAAGCTTTTCCACCCTGACAAGAATACAATTCTGGTGGAAACATTGAATCCCCGTATTTGCTTGGGCGTTTTTTGGGGTATGAAAATTGGCAAATCTTTTGACATTGAAAATCTCTCAGAAATATCCCTCAAAACCCCAGTCTATCACCAGACATCAAAAATAAGGTACAAACACTAAGAACAGAAGCCACAAAATGCATCAGTATAGCTAGTTGATATATCTGTTCCTGACCTGTGGTCCTGTCCTTGAGCGCAGTCTTGCACATCTCTATTCTGGCAGAGTGGAAAGGAACATAACGGTCCTGTGGAGACGCCACCAACACCACATTCTTAAAGAACTGGAGCCCTGAAAGGACAAGAAACATACGAGTAAATGAGATTGTGGTTTTGTGTTTATGTGTGTGTGTGTGTGTATATGTGTGTTTGAGAGAGGGAGAGGGAGAGAGAGAGAGGAAAGGCGGAATTGGTTTTAAAACGCAAAGTACAATCACAAAGTACAATGACAGGCTTGATGCGATAAAACTATGTTTTTTCTCTTGTCTCCTGTCAGTGTGCTTTCAAGGGAGTGCACTGGTGGGTTTCCAATGACAGGGTTTGGATCATTTTGTCAGCCTGCCAAAGCTCTGGAGGGAAAAAAAAGCGTTTTCAGGCTTATCTTCTTCAAGCCTCTCTGACAAACGACTGCTTTGTTCCACTCAAACAGTGGGGGAGTCTCTCACAGTTAGCTGGCAGGGGTTGGAGTGTTAGTGAGCTGACACACATAGACATTTTACAAAAAGACAAGATGACAAAATGTTCATGAATATTTGATTAGTCTGCCTTTCAAGTAATAGTCTATAAAGTAAGGAAGTCAATATACTCTCTCTATCTTGAGTTTGGCCTTTTCATACGGTACCTGGTTTCTGACTAAGGAGATATAAGAATGTTTTCCGTGGCTCAGCGTGATCTCTGAAAGTGAGCTGTAGCAAAGATCCCGATTTCTTCAGCTTCTGCATTAACCACAGACCTAAGCAGAGAAACACACACACATATGCACACACACACAGGCAGACATACATCAGGTACCCAGCATAGAAGGAGAGCAGCATGGATTATATTCTTAGATAAAAGACAAGAGGCTGCAGAAAACATTGTCGAAATGCAATGCTGTACAATGATAAATACAGCACATCTGTACATTTCTCACATGCTGAGTGGTGGCCTCACCTGTGCTGACCAATGTGCTGCTGTTGTACAGCGTTCCCAAGTGTGGGCCTGACAGCGAGAGGAAGGTGTGCAGTTTGAGCAAATAGCAGCGAAAGCGAGGCCTCGTCAGCACTGAGCGGATGATGATGTTCCCCAAGGAGTGGCCGATGAAGCTGTTGGCCAAAGACGAACAACTGTCAGGGCAATATACTCACATCTCGAGTGGGTGGTTGGAAAAACAGTGCCTCCAACACTGTAGCTGAGGTGCGACGTGACACTGTGCAATATCTTATTATAGACACTGCTCTAAGTAAAGGACTGATAGGAACTGGTTTCATTGGACATTATTTGTATATTGCCGCTACAACATAGTTTTAGTTTATTCATCGATACAACAATGTTCCCAGTTTAATGATGCTAATGTAGAGACTATACCATAATAATCAATAGCATTGCCCCAGCAGGGGGAAATATTAGATTCATGAAGCTATGTTTGTCACTTAGTATAATTACTGTACTGTTACAGCTCTGCCCAAAATCCCTCAACTCTATGTATGTTCCTTCTCATCTGTCTTCTGCAAAACTAAATATAGAGGTAATGTGGTAAGAGCCAGATGCTGTTGTGGCAGTCCATTGCTTTAGTCTTTGATACTCGCTCTCCAGAGACTACTACAGAAAGTTAATAAACTTGAATAGAAATAACAAAAGAATAACAAATTGGCACAATGAGGGCAATTAAGCTGGAAGATGAATTGCTTAACTTGATCTGAACGAGGAAGCACACTGTTGCAGTATATCAAGTAAAAGTCAAGAAACGTATTGGCAGTGTATGATATCAGCTTCTCATCCATGTTTACATGCTGTTTTACTGCTTGTGCAATCTATACTGCATGTTATCATGATACTCTCACAAGGGATTCATGCTGAGACCAAATGTATCGTTTTTGCTGCCATCCAGTGACTAACGAAAATACTGCTAGACTTGACGATTTTGCCCCTGTTATGTCTTGCCTCAAATTATTAGATAGATTAGATGACATTAGATTTCCTTTATTGTCATTGTACACGTACAACGAAATTGAGTTTGCCACTCACATCACACATACGATGCATTGATAAGATATTATATGGAGCGCCAGCTACAAGGCTAATCACCAGTGTCGCACGCAAACTGTCACGAAGGGCAGCAAAAGTAAGCAACCAATGGAGATTATTGGCTACAATAATATTATAACTATCAGTAACTTGTATGTCGTACAGTAGGAAAGCTGAGGGACTGACCTTATCCTGCCTATGGTAAGATTATACAGCTGGATATGCTGGATGATCTCATCCAGCAGCCTGTCCGTCATGGTGTCGAAATCTGCAAACGTGTCAGTCTGCAGTGGACAGCAAAGAAAAGTACAGCCATCAGCATTATACAAATTGCCTTAAAGCACAAAATGTGACTGTACATATCAATTTTTTCTAATCGCTGTCATCTAAAAATGTCCGAACACATCACTGTGCTACCTACCTGGTTTCTTTCAGACATGAGGAAGTCAAGCCTGGATCCTGGCAGCCCTAACTCAATAAAAGTCTTCACCAGCCGAAGGTCTGCGCTGTTCCCTGGAAGCAAATAGGAAATTATACATACAGTATCTGGCTCAGCTCTTATGAAGAGTGCCCATTAATCATTCCAGAGACACCTGCAATATGGTTTAAGAAATTAGTATTCACAGACTATAGTGTGATTTAAAGTTTGTAGGACATGACTCTTGGAGACTACACTACATTTACAATGCTAATATGCTACCGAAATCTGAAAAAGGATGTACAGTATGCTATGCAAGTATTAGGATGTAGCCGTTAATAGCTACAGTATGTCAATGTGTGGAATTACGCTGCATGGTATTGTATCACATTGAACCAGAGCATTATGTTGTTTGCTAACTCACCATCAAGGCCATGGACACACACCACAAGGTGAATGCCATCGTCAAACTCCTCATCGTCTTCCTCAGGGGGGAAGTAGGGCAGATCTGATGCCAGGAGAGGAAGGTCGCTGTACAAGCTGGCCTCAAAGTTCAACTCCTTCAACAGATCCTCTTTGGCCTTGTAGAAACTGGAGTAAAGGGAACAGGTACTGAGAGAAGTACAGAAAGCAATAATAACAGATTACAGTATATTCTGTATGTTAGGAATAAATTGAATGAAAACGTCCACTAATGTGCAGACATACCATGTACTTGTACACTCGCAGAAAAAAACATATACAAAAATGCTGATGTAAGGTTGCCATTTGACAGAACGTTTACTAGTCCAGTACTAGTCTCTTAGGGTGAGAT
Organism: Acanthochaenus luetkenii; assembly: GCA_900312575.1. Classification (NCBI taxonomy): domain Eukaryota; kingdom Metazoa; phylum Chordata; class Actinopteri; order Beryciformes; family Stephanoberycidae; genus Acanthochaenus; species Acanthochaenus luetkenii. The sequence continues at coordinate 12,632 of OMOT01025024.1, read as the reverse complement.
GACACCTACAGTTTGTTTTATTTGGTGGGAATTGAATAAGAATTTACCATGCATTCTCAATTAAATTCATGAATGGTCCCAACCCTGGTTCACACTGCCCAATAACAAGCAAAATCTAAAATGTCAAAATAAAAGTCACATGGACTCACAAGTAGCTTGTTCATTGGATAGTCATCCTACCAGGGCGGAGACTGTGGCAGCATGAGGAATCAAAACAAATCTGATCCCAGTCCATGAAACTTTAGCTAAGCATGATGGACTATGCCATATTATTAATATATTGAGGAGGCATTTCACCTCATATTGATTCCACGTTTGCCCTCAGTTCATTTTGCCGTGCTTCCCAAGCATGAGTAACTGCTGGCTATCAGATGTAAACGTCTATCTCCTTACACCCATACACCCTTGCATTTTGGGGTTGTTTCCTATAGTTTGTCCGAATTACGTTCTCACGCCTAAGAAGTTCACTTGGAAGAGGACTGAGACCTGCATTTTCAGGCGTCTCATGGGTTTATTTGGTGAGTTTATTTGACATTGTTCTCACCTGCCCAAACAAACAGAACTAAAGGAGTAAATACTCCAGAGTTCGAATAAATCGCTGCAAACATGCTTGGCGTGAACATGCCCTTAAAAATACATTACATTGTCCTTTACTCAGGCTGCCAATGGGTTTAGCAAAAATATACAGTAAACTCACTTTAGCATTATTTCGTTGGTCTCGTCATCCACGTTCAGGAGATTGAGCGAAGATGAGGAGATGATACCAAAAGAACCCAGGGGCTGATGGGTAATGGGTGAGGTAGCCTGGCGAGCGGACATGCCACCGATGGATGGAGAGTCTCTCAGAATGGAGGAAAAAGGCAGGCAGGTGGGGGCACAGGACACAGACATGTTCACTACCTCTACCACCTTCTTATTCATAAAGGCCAGGCCCGAGTTGGGGATCTTAGACGGCTTACTCTGGCAATCCAAAGGCTTTCTCTCACTGTCTGGGAGCCCATTAAGGTCAACGGGTGACGCAACATGATTGGTTATCAACCCTCTAAGGTCACTAGGCCTCTGTGTGGTGTTGGTATTGTTGGGGATGTGCTGGTGGTCATGGGCGTTCTCAATCCCCGAGGCCTCAGGCTGTAGAGGTGTTTGGGGGGAATCCAGACACTCCTGGTCCTCAAGTTCGAGCAGCCGGATCTGATGGAAACTTTGGCACTCATCCTCAACCTTATTACTCTCCTGATCTGCTGCACTTCTATGCACACATGGTTTGTTTCCACAACTGCAGGGTGCCTCTTCCACTTGAAAGAGATGCATGTCATCCACCGATTCTCTTACTCTACTGATGTCCGCTTGATAGTTCATATTCTCCACCTGGCTGGCAATAACAGCACTCTCCTTCACATGAGGGCCGTCTACAGACTGTTGTAAAAGCAATACTTCAGGGACACCACTTAACACAAACTTGATTTTGTGTGTCTCTGACTGGAACTGTAGAGGGTTTGTGTTCTCAAAGCTAATAGTCTCCTTGAGAACATGACCATGGTCTGTGACTGAACCCTTGTCCAATGGGGCTGTTCCAGATTGCTCCATGCCCTGGTTGTTCTTCAGAGAGCATTGGTTGATCCTACATAACTCCTGGTGTTGTAATCTCTCTGTATCTAGTTCCTGGTTGAGCACACTTTGGTCCTCCTCTGTGTCTTCTGGGCTACTTATCTGCGGTGCAGAGACTGACTTGGTCAGTTTGCTGAGCTGCCTCTGCTGCTGGTCCTCCTCATAGGGCAGGGAGCTAATTGAGGTGAGTGAGGCCTGTATGCATCCGCTTGGTATGCTACCATTGCTCTCCATCTGCAGGCCCTCCAGAGAGCTGCGGTGGACCGGGTGGCATCGCACCATTTGCTGTGGGATCTCCCGTTCGCTGGAGAAGTCTCGAGGAGGGCAGCCTTGCAGCGCAGCCTCCACAGGCCATGCCACTGAGCTGGGCTCGCTCTCGATGCCTGAGTCAGAAATAACCGAGGAGGAGCGCTTCATGATCTTTGAGCCAACCAGGCCTCCGCAGTGAATCTGCTCTTTTCTGAGATCGCTAGTAAAGGGAGTCGTGACTGGATGAGAATAGGCAGTGGGTAGGCTGATGAGAGGAACATCCTCACTCTTATCATCCATGGAGTGATTCAACGGCATGGCAATATCAGACTCCTCTTCATTGTACTCATTGTCTCTTGCATCGCTGTGTTTGAGAATCTGTGTGGCATCACTAAGTTCTGTGGTATTTTCTCTTACATGGTGAACAGGGGACTCATTAACACTGTTAGACGTATTAGAGTCAATAAGGGGATTGTGGTTTGAGGAGAGGACCGGGACTGTGTCTCCTCTGTGTGGGTCAACATCTGAAGGCCTGACTGTAATGTACGTCTGGCCTGGACTACTGCTCTCTCCAAGCTGGGTTTGCTCCTCTGGTTTCTCTACCTGTTCTGTTTCTGATTGAGAGGACTCTGGGCTCTTGGTACCCCTGATGCTGGTGCTGGTCCTACTCTGCTCTGCTATCAGTGAGATGTATGTGGGCAGGTCCATGCAGTCATCACTGTCCAAGGGCTCCTCGGGTATTGCTGGTGATCTGGCACCCTGGCCTTTTTCATGACTCCTATCGGCAGAGGTGATGGCAGGATCCGAGTTAGGCTGCTCATTGGTAGTTGCAAGCATTGGCACATGTGAAACCCACTCTGCAAACAGCAAGCATAGTACAATTGTTGAGTAACACTTTTGACTTCAAGAGCAACAATCAGTGATGCGGTGTACACGGTCAGGATGGAACAGGTAATGGCAAAATGTGGGTCATAGACATTTGCTACAAATTGTGCAAATTACAAAATATTTCTCTTTCTCACAGGAAATGCTTGGCAAATAATCCACATTTTGAATTACCAGTTTGAGGAGACTCCACATATCTGTCCTCAAAGATGATGGGCAGGCTGTTGCAGTCTCCATCAATGTCCAGGCACTCAACAGGTAAAGGAGGCATTCTGGTCAGGTAGTCTGAGCTCCGCACCTCTGCAGCTATCTGTCCATGTCTGTTGATTCTGAAGGAGGAGGATAATAACATAGACAATAAACTTCTCTCTATTCATAGACTTGTTTTTTCACAAATCCAAAATAAATGCCTCATTTTAAATATAAATAATACAAAAAAGTGCCATACTTGTCTTTCTGGGAAGGGTCATACTTACAGATCCTCTTGAAACATCAAAGATGTCCCTTTGTGGTGTTCAGTGAAGAAGTACGCCTCTGAAAATCTCCTGACCTGAGATTTTGACATACAGAAAAAAACAAGTCTCAGCGTAATGGAGCGTCAACCTGATCTTTAATTCAGTTATAGAAATAGGATAAGTGAAAAGTAAAAGCCTGTTTTTCAGTTCACTCCTATGCATATTTAGATTGTGTCTCAGTCAAACACACAGGTTCAACTCACAACAGAGAGAGGTTCATGTCACTTCTTCCACTTTGTCAGAGAAGCTTTATTTCATCTTTTCCCCTTCAGCTCCAATTAGAAATGCATCAGCCGTGGAAGCCAGCCACCATGACAGGCAAATCACTAGGAACACTATTTCTGGTGTATTTTCACCTCACAATAATTACGGAATAAGTGTTAATTGAAATCCTAACTACATTGGTGAGTGGAGGTATGACAATGTCCCCTCAGGGCAATCGAATACCAAAACAAACATGTTCATTATTCTCAGACAACCGAGACAAAGCAGTGTCAAATATGAGAGCTTTGAGAGCTACTACTGAAAATGGTTTTGTATTAATACTAAACAGCCCACTGATTAGATAGACATTATATTGGAAATTATATTAGCCTGCTCAGCCAGGTTTATATTGGCAGCTTATCATTTCACTAATTCCTTCTGTAATACTCAGAGCTCAAAGAACACTGACTCTGGAGAGTTTATAGTTTGGTCAATTTAAGTCACCTTTCAATCACACATTATATACCATTCTCACTCTTATTTGGTTCTGAGCGTATTGAAGATTGACAAAAACAACTGAGCAGAAATTTCATGCAACTTCTTTTGCAGCTTCAGGAGTATCGGCCTGTAAAACCTGCAATTAATAAAAAGTCTTAGAGCTTACAAAAACACATATCGGTTAATATGAACACTGCCTAAATGTAATTCATACAACACACAGTAGATGATGGAGTCTAAGCATTGTGACAGCATTTGTTTGATGTGTGTTTCTCACCCTGAGTGTGTGGTGCTCCTGGGCCAGATAGGAGAGGATATGGGGGTTGAGCACAGCAGCCTCTAGGAACCGACGCCACAGAGCTGCCAGCTGGGAGCAGAGCTGGCTCACATCCCTGCTGATCTGCTCCGCTACCTTCTCATGGCCTTCCTGCAGCTACAATAGGGTGGAAGTGGAGGAGGGTTGGTGGTATTAAGCATACACTCTTTGTAACAAAAATATATTTCTATGTTATCGAATGGAAAGACAGTTTCCGAATGCCATTTTTGCATTTGCATTGTTTGTCAAAGAACAAACATTTTCCCTAATTAATTTGTAGGATCCTTAGTCCAGAAATATTCATACCTAGAGGCAATTTAGAGTCTCCAATCCACCTGACTTGTATGTCTTTGGACAGTGGGAGGATACCCATGTGAACAGGCAAACTCCATACAGGAAAGGCCAGGAATCGAAAACAGGTCCTTCTTGCTGTGAAGGGCTAGTGATAATTATTAAGTCACCATGCCGCCTACACATGGATTTCAGTATATGTTTAGAGATATTTTTAACCCTAGAAAGGCCATGAAACACCCCATTTGTTATGTAAGAAGCAAACTAAGAAGTAATCGTTAAAACTGAAACAACTGATAGGTAAGAAGTTACATTTAGAAAATTCGAGTTATGGCTCCTTGTAATTGGTCAATCATTGGAGTTTTGGATAGCAAAATATAAATTCAGCTATATTATATTATATTATATTATATTATCACTGACTGTCTTTATCATATCTGTAATATGTGGATACGGTTTGTTGAATAAACCTACCTGTAATTCTATTGTGAGCTGGTTTAGTGTTTCTTCTACAGGCAGTACCTCTGTTGAAAGAGCAGTTATTTGCTAAGCTTAGTGCAAGGGATCTCTTACAGTATGAAAGAAAATACAAATATTTGAAGATAAAATAATAATAAATAAATAAAAGGCTTTGCATATCCTCACCTACTGAGTCTAGTGGAGTCTGCTGGAGCTGGGGGATTTCCTTCATCAATGCAGTGTAGTAATTGTGTAGGCCTCTATTTGCGACCAACAGGAGGCGACAGAGCCTTCGATGCCACGTATGAGCTCTCTGCAAGCAGTTTTCACTGGGCACATAAAAGCTACCCTGGAGAGAGAGACACACAGGAAATGTCAACTGCTATGTAGTTCAGTAGTCACCTCTCAGAAAATGGTCTGCCTTAATAACGGACATGTACACATGCTTGGACTTTATGGCCTCTGCAGCAAGAGTTGTATAGGCTTGTCGCTGACCTTGTGTATATGTGTTAAAAGGAGCTTGTTTCTGCATTGGCAAAGTCCCGATAATTACTTGGAAGATCAAATAAGACGATAGAAACAAGTGGCCCTTAAACACAGCTTGCCACGAGTTGTAAAAGCAGATCAATATGTGTACGTGGCATAGGAGGATGTTAACGCTTCCTTGTTATGATCTTAAAAAGTTCCCAAGGACAGGAACATGACCCACAATCCATGGTATCACCATTTGTCTTGGGCTTGGTGAGTAAGGAGAAGACCAAAAATGTAACCTTCAACAAAGTTATTAAGAACTGAAAATCAAATCTGTTTCGAGTTCAAATTAAACTGCCACATTACCAGACTACAACTGAGGTCCAAAACTAAAGTTTGCTGACCATGGGCCTCATTTATAAAAATGTTCTTTGATTTATACTTGAACTTAGTCTTAAGATAATTTCCGACGGTGTGCTTACATTCGAGTCATAAAAGACACTGAGCATAAAAAACATGCTTACGCAGGTTCTAAGAAGCCCATTTGTAACGTATGCACCTGTGATCTATAAATCTCAAATGAACTTAAAATTGACAGCACCTGAACGGTCTCTGAAAACTCTCTCCCTTCTAAAAGCAGTTTTCAAAGTCTTCCAATAATGCAAAACTATGGTTTGATATCAACAAGTTGTCATTAAAATTGAAGTAAAACAAAATGTATAATATTTGGTAATCAGTAAGTCAATAATCAACTTACAAAAATAACTTAAAAAGGGTAGGTATAATAAGCCTTATCTTCAGCCGACACCTTTTTTTGTCATTTCCTTGTTTTCCATTAAATTGACACTTATTGCTTATTATTTATTTCTATGTGCTGTATACATTCTGGAAAAAAGAGAACCAAAACTGTTTTTAATTCAAAACGCCTTGCATCTGGCAATTCATTCCTCACACCTTTAATTAATCATTCCTATCCAATTGTTTATAAACCTAATGCAACGTTCACCACAGACTTGGACGTATATGCGTCTCAAACTGCAATACCCCTACATAAGCAGCAGGAAAATCACTTCCGTCAAGTCTACACTTTGCTTAGAGATAAGATAATTTCCAAGTCAAAGTAAGGTTTTATAAATAGCTACTTATACATGGTTTTCTGCATAAGTCATACCTAAGATCAAAATTGATCGTAAGTCTGTTTTATAAATGAGGCCCCAGTTCTATTGAGTAGTTGGGCAGTGAGCAGCAGCTGCATTACTGTAGCCCAAGTATACTATCCCTTGCTTTTCAGTGCCATAGCTAAAAGCACAACATGCAGTGCAGACCATGTTCCCAGCAGATGGCTCTCTAACAATGGAGCAAAAATAGTAATTTAATTTCACCATTGCATTCTACAATATGTTTTGTGTGTAAAACCAGTTTGTCCCAACAGCAGCTCACAGCTACAAATCACTAAAACCTTGACGCTGGGATCAGCCCACAGTGTCTTTAATTTGTTTATTTTCTTGAAAAACTACTGGCCCAACTACCCAAAAAACTATCATTGTAGACATCAGCAGACATTATGTGGAGTCAGGAGGCCCTGAATGTGGCCAGTGACTGCCCAAGCCCATTGGCCCCTGGCCTGACACAGCTAGCCAGAGTTCATCCAATGGCTGGGATGTTTTGGCAGCACCAGTGGGGCTCAGAGGTTTGAAATGCATGTAATGTCTGTGTATCTGGGGATGTACTGTAATTTGCCCCAAGCAAGTAAAGCTGCTGGCCCTATCATCATACCTGTGTGCGCTCTGTAATTGCAGCAGTGCAGTATAGCCCAACCAGGAAGGAACATCTGTATGTTTACTTTCATAAATCTCTTTAGGCCTGCTGGGATGAGTATCTGAGCGGAGGGCAAAGAAAAATAGCTATCCTTCCAGTATGAACTAGTCATTATCCAAAACCCATAGTTCCCCGTCCTCTGACAATGCATGGGATGTGTCCCTGTTCTAACTCACCTTGTGAAACAATCCCATTCTGGGATCCTTTGCTTTTTGAGTTTATTATCTCCTTCCTTTTGAGAGGTAACACTGAAATTTCAGCTGAAATCTGTGGAAATCTCCAACATGTGATTTTTGCAATAATAACAAAAATACCACTTAGAGGAAATGCCACAGTGTTGTGCAAGTGCTAAAAATGTACTTAAGCCACTGGTAAAAAAGGCTCTAAATAACTAAAGGTATGGGCGACGTTATCGCTCTGTGCAGATTTCACCTGCAGCTATGTGGTACGTGGCGGTTGGAGCAGAACTCATTACTGTGATCAAACGAAGCCCCCCTGCTTGGCTAAACACACGCTTATTAAAGTGCCCGGTCAGGGGTGGGTGTAAAAACCAGGGGGGGGCAACCTGGGCCCTCATTAAGATTTACAGCGTAGTCTGTTTGACGTCCACAGGAACTGCGAGAGATGCGTGTTATAAACGATATATATTGGAATCAACAGCTTTACAACTCTACACCAGTATGCAATACAGGAAATGATAAGGAGAAAGTTGGATAAGACACGTTGTAAGCTCAGTTGGGTGTGGAGAGTCGTTGTCTGACACCTATGAGGGGATATGTGGATGCTCTGTGTTGTGTATCTGACGGAACTCTATCACTAGCTCTAGTAAAGTAAAGTAAAAGTAACATTTTTCTATTATGTTTGTCTTACTCTATTCTGTAATTCCATTGATTGTTGTTCAGTTTGATATAGTTTGGCTCATTTTCTGTAAAGTCCTTTGACACATGCTTGTGATAAAGGTCAATAAATAAAATGAACTTGAACTTAAAGACAACTACTGTACTATAAATGGGAGGGAGGTAAGAAGATCACGCCATCATTCTCAATGAGAGCTATTATCACTTCCAGGTGCTACGCCTGTAATCTGTGCACCTGGGCAGGTGGGTTAATCGGATATTATGAGACTATGATGCAGAGCGGCAATAATCTCTATGCTGGCCTCTGTCTTTAAGTCTCCAAGGCTCAGGGCCCACGACAAAATGACAATTTCTGTCGGTGACGGAAAGACAGATCAGAATGTCCCTGTGGTCAACTCTTAGGTTGAATCCTATTACTTCTGCATGCCATCCCAAAACAAATCACAGATAAATCCATCAGTCTGTGTCCCTCAACTGAGATCACAGTTACATAATCACTCTTTTCTAACACTACTGAACGGCAAAAGGTTAGCATACCTCAGAAATGACAGGCTTGCAGTAGCCAGCTCCAAACATGAGGTTCTCTACAGACATGGCAGAGTCGCTCCCACTCTCTGGCGAGCCCATCCCTAGCCAGGAGCCCTTCCCAGTACGTGCAAAGCTGGAGAGAGAAAAGAGAGGAAACATGGAAAAACAAATAGTGTGTAAGTGTGTGTATTTGTGTGTCAGAGAGAGAGAGACAGAGAAAGAAAGGACAATCAAGAGATAAGCTGAAAGAGGGGCGCTGCAGCGCAGTGGCTCAGTGGAAACCTCCAGGGGTCCTTGAAGGGGTTCCTGGGGTCCCCAGCAACATGTTTAACTTAACTATTATCACTAGAAATCAGTGGCGCATGCCCAAGGCATTTGAAAATGACGAGAGCATTTACATATTACAATTTGTATAAAAAAACGTATTATTTTATTCTAATTAATGTAAGCATTATTTACATTAAAATGTGTTTGTTTCTTACTGTCCAATTGTTTTATTTTCACACTGCAATACTGCAATGCAGTGGGAACACAAAAATGTGTCTCGCCGTGAGCCTCGGGGGGGAGGGGCTCCGTAGAAAAGCTGCCGAGCTTTCAACTTACTTCGCACATGCACTTTTTGTCATTTCCAGTAGTAACGCATCTATCCACTGACCGTGACAATGAAACACGCATGCGCATCTCTGCCACCAGCGAGCTGATTGGCTCCTCCCCCTGCCTGGTTAGCTCAGCGACACACACTAACTTACTTGTCAAATATGACTGAGAACCCAGCAAAGAGGATTTATTTCAAAGTGTTAGACACTATTGATTTACAAATGCAGAAGACATCCGACAGCTGCAAAGTCATCACAGAATTTACAAAGAAGGATTAGAGGATGAACTTTGTGCACTGATAAGGTAGGGAAGTGTGCAAACTTTTGTGAGTGTTTTATATTTAGTTTCATAGCTGCTACGGTTTGTCTTGGTCCGCCAAGGCCTGTCTGTTTATTATGTGGTACCGCTGTCTGTGTGTGTTTGTGTGTGTGCGTGGTGCGAGCGCGTCATTTGTAGAGGTGGGTGGGGGTCGTAGCGGGTGGGCGTTGATGCGGGTAGCAAGCCCAGCTTGCCACTGCTAGAAATTATCAAAATGAGAGAATGCATAAGAATGACTATTGTAATTATAGGTTGCACAGTCACCACTATTATCTCCCCAGTGTAGAGAGCTCTATATTTCAATACTAAATCAACAACAACCTTTCCATGCGGTTCCTTGGCACCAAATCTTCTCTGTGGTCTGTGGTCTAATGTGTGTCTATTCCAAGGTCCGTGACATGAAAATGTTTGAGAAGCCCTGCCTTAGTCTACCTGATTAGCGGCTGATGTAAGGCAACCAGTGAGGCATGGATGGAGACGGAAATGACGGACAGGTGGAAGTAGTCGAACATGACTGGGACGTGGTGGTGAAGGCCTCTCCGCGGATGGAAGTGGAGGCAGAGGGTTCGACTGCTGATCAACGGGATGGTCACTATCTCTGCCAGCCTGAATAACGGGAGAAAGGGAGAAAGGGAAAAAGATGTTACATCATGGTGTTGCACAAATACAATCTCTTACGTTGCTCTTAATGTGCTAATTTTTTACATTTTGTCTCCATATTTGGTGCTAAGTGCTCATTGCTGTGCTTGAGTTTCACTTTGTCTGTTCAGCCATGGTGGCTATTGCTGCTCATGCTAACTTGCTTCTTCTTCTGTTTCTCAATTCTCAAAGATTCTGGAAAAACTCTTCATTGCAAGACAATCCATAACAAGCACAATCTGAAAACTGGAAGCCAGTATGGATTCAGATCTAACCGTTCAACTGCTTTGGCATTACTTGAATTGAAGAAATTACTAACTGTTTAGATAAAATTATGTATGTAATGGTAGTGTTTATTGACCTTAAAAAAAGCTTTTGACACTATCGAGCACAATCTATTATTAGATAAATTGGAACTGTATGGCATCAGAGGGGTTGGATTTAATTGGGTAAGTAGTTATTTAAGTGACAGGCATCAATTTGTTAATATAGGTATGTTTAATTAATCTTGCTTGGAAATCACTTGCGGAGTACACCAAGGATCAGTTTTAGGTCCAAAATTATTTATTCTATATATTAATGACATTGTAAGTAGTAATACATAATGAAATATGTATTATTTGAGTGATATCAGATGAGGTTCAGAGGGCTTCAAATTAAGAATCTCCTCTACCTCGAAAAAGGCTCAAAAGTTATCGAGTGTCTCAGAATTTCTCCTACGAATCGCGTTAAAAGTGTAACTGTGACCAAATGTACTCACCGCTCCGAGTAGGACCTAAGAGGTAGCTATCAAGTGTCTCTTCACGTACTCTCAGTGATGATTGGAAGTAAGTCTTATGAATTGATCTCAGCAAGCCTTTATGTCATGAGAAGAGCCGTGAAGTGAATGTGTAATAAGTTTATGTAATAATTAGTTTTTTGGGGAGGGGGAAATAGGGCACCACTGAGTGGACTGCATAATACTTTTTTCCCAAAAAAATATTATTTCGCGCATTTCATCCAGTCAGTGAAGTTCAATGTATTTATATCTGTATATTAAAAAAGAAAAACAACGTGCTTTACATTAAAAAAGAAAAACAATGTGCTTTGCCTTACAAAAATTTAACTGAGGAAAAAGCGAGCAAGGGTGATATAAAAACGGTCCTTGAGATCCTTTTAAGTATATGTTTTGTGTTAACATGTTGCTATTAAAGTACACTATATAGCCTATTGTAGCCGGACAGCATGTTGAGCCCACTTTAGAGTTGTGTAGATCCAGTGGGAAACAACATCAAGAATCATGTAATCAGCATCAAAAAACACTTGGGTGTTGATGCTGTGGGACCGCTTACGATCGATGTATGCATCCTCATCCATGTATGGGGCAATGATTTTGTTATGGGTGCAGTCAATGAGAACTTAGGAGTTGAGTGGTGGGGAAATGTATCAAACTTTGTAAGATATGCTGTAAGTGCCCACAGGGTTTGACGGTTTGCTATTCTGATAGATGGCTGTGATGGACCCAAATCATCGCAGCTGCACCGTTGCATTTTTTCTGTGGCCAGGAAGCGTAAGTAGCAATTAATTTCATCTCTGCTGAGAGAGCATAAGATATTTCGGTAGATGGGGAGATAACATCACACACGAGGTCCATCACATAATATATACCATCCTTGTCTAACCATTATATTTTGATTACATTTACATTATCGAGTATTTACAAAACATCCCTCCTCTCCCGAAGTGTGCGTGCTTGACGTCGTCTCAATGCAGCCATCTTCCGGTAACTCCTAGGACACCTCTCGAACTCTACTAAATACATCCTAAGATATTAGTACTTTTATGTCATAGGAATGTTGATAACATGCTCTTACTCCTATGCGTAAAAGTAGGACCAAATTTGCATCACTGAGAATTTTTGGGCAGTTGGGACTAATTTCCTACTCTGAGACGCTTGATAACTACGGGCCCTGGTGTTTACAACAGCAACAGTGAAAGCTTTCATGAACTGGCTAGAGGCTGAATCATTATTGTGTCATATCAGTTGGTGATAGAGAGTGGCAAAACACACGTTTATTTATATGAAAATATCACAGATTATTACTTTAAAGTACATTTATCCAAACTGTTGAAATGTGCTGATTAGCAACAGATAAGGCAAGGGTATAGGGTTTGCTGAACTGAATAAACTGTCAAAGTTACCAACTATTTATGTACATATGCACAGCCAACAACAGCCAAATCACACTGATCAAATATTACTGCCACAGAAGTTGTGATCACTACAAATAAGGTGCTTAAAGAGCAAGAGGAGACAGTAGCCCTAATTTATCACTAGTCTGCACTTACATAAAAGCTGCATGAAGAAAAAGTCTAGGAGTCTCTCTCTCTCTCTCTCTCTCT
>OMOT01025021.1:7772-28658 GCA_900312575.1 Acanthochaenus luetkenii | reverse complement strand
ACGACGACAAAGTGTCCAAGCTGCTCAACGCAGAGCTTGCGGACTCTCTGGGGGGTCTTCTGAACCGCTGCACGGCTCCCTCTCTCAACCCGGCCCAGGTCTACCCCTCCTTCTGCGCCGACTCGTTCCCCAGCGGCCGGGCCGCGGCTGAAGACTACCGCATGCTGGACGCTGTGAAAAGTCTCCCGGCCGTGGTGGCGCGGCACTATGAGAGCATGCACGCCTACAAGGCCCTGGAGGCCGTCAGCGGCTGTGTGAGGCAGACAAACGGGTTTGTTCAGCGCCACACACCGTGGAAGTTGGATAGAGGGGACAGTAGAGACCGGCGTTGGTTGGACACCATCATCCACGTGTCCCTTGAATGCTTGCGGATTTATGGCACCGTCCTCCAGCCCGTAGTGCCAGAGACTTCCAACAAGCTCCTGTCCAGATTAGGGGTGCAGCCAGGCGAGAGGAGCTGGGCTGCGCTGAACTTCCTGCCAAGGTACCAGGGAATGGACTGTCCCTTCGAAGGGAGAGCGCTAGGGTCCGACTCTGGAGTTCTCTTTAGCCGGCTGGAGAGTCCAAACGCAGATAAAGGGAAACCTAAAAAGAAACAATAAGGCTGCAAAACCGATATAAAGAATTATGTCTTGCAGTGTTTGTGTTTCTGTAAATAAAGACATTTTGGTGTTAGTCCTTTCCCTTGTTTTTTGATAAAGCGTGATAAGGAATTGGCCTTTTGTTCTATATATAGGAAAACATATCCACGATCTAGCTGAATGGAGTTGGTGCTGTTAAAGAAATTATTGCTTTCCAAATACTTTCACAGGTTAAGTCTCATTTGGTGAACCTTAAGTCTCTTAATACATCGACTCCAAAACATTACTTGCGTCAAGGCTACAAGAGTGTGGCGACTTATTTCCACTTCTCTCTGGAATTGTTTCATTACCACTTTCTGATATTGCTACTGAAAAATAACTTGCTCTAAAACTCCCAGTGCAACCAAATGTTCTAAAACTATTTACAAACCAGGTGGTGACTAAGTCTACTACTATGCATCACGTTTGGACTTAACACTGTAACTTGGACATGAAGTTATTGCTGTCGTTAGATGAATAAAAAAAGCCCTTACATGAGTTACAAAAGTTAAAGGACTATAAACTTTGCATTTAAGTGAGATAATGAACTTTAACCCCGACACAAAATAGTTAGGGAGTTTTCACGTGACAGCAGCGTTATGCAGTGCAAACTTATCCTTGGAGCAGGAAGCTGTAAATTCATTTGATTACCCGTTTTCATCGAATGTCTTTAAAGACCATATACAGGGCAATCAACACAAATACAAGACATAAAAACGGACATGATTTTTTAATGAGAAATACACGAAACTGAAAAAATTGTACAAATTGAAATAAAATAAAAAATTGCATTCTTATAATTTCTGGTACTTTTTTACATAAACTTCCATTATTCTCCGTGATCTGTATATTTCACAGCACAATTCCTCGGATATTCCATAATTACACGACTGAAGAGATTTTCTGAACGCGTTGCCTCGGTGGTCAAGTTGGGGTTTGGTTCGTCCATTTGGTCGTCCTTTGTGCCTTGAACAGTCGTCCCTCCTAACAGCCTAAACCTCTACAAACAGGGACACGTTCACCTGCCGATCTCCAGATTGGAGACAGTCCCACACACCGAGGGTCTCTATTCTCCTCACACTACTATAAACAAGCAGCATCAGTAATATGAATTGGTGCTCTGTCCTGGTTGTGTATCTGAAAAAGGGGAGGAAAAACAAAACAAGGATCACTATCAATATAGAATCTGTTCATCAATATACAACGACAACCGCACACACACACACACGAGAAGTTTGTGGTCTTACTTGAAAGTTGCTGTTGGAGCTGCCTGACCAGAGCTGCAGTCTGCTGCTGCTGTTGAGTCTGCTGCATACCCTGTCGTGGGAACTGAAATAAAGACAAATGCCCAGTTGTTATTGGATTAACTTTACAGGTTTTGAATGGATAACCTGGCATGAAAAAAACACAAAAAAACCATACTATTTGCCATATTGGTTCACTCTACCACCACTTTTCCTCACGTACATCAAGTTCTTGCCTTGCGCTATATTGCATATCGTCATATTAAACTTGCATATCTGTGACATAGACAATACGATTAGTACTACTCACAATAATGATGTGATACTTTATTGATCACCGTAGGGAAATGTTCTATGTTTGCTCTCCTGCATAGGGAGGTCAAAGTGCGGCGTCAGCTACAGAGCAGCACCCCTGAAGCTGCTAGGGATCACGGTCAACTGGATGGGACGTACCATAGGTTGCTGCGGGGGAAGTGGCTGCATGCCCAGGGCCTGGTTCTGTGCCTGGGCTGGTGGCTGAGCCGTCGCTACCTGCTGCTGCTGCTGCTGCTGCTGCTGAACCTGTTGTTGGGGTGTAACCTGCTGTGGCTGGACCTGTTGCTGCTGCTGCTGCTGCTGTTGTTGCTGCTGCTGCTGCTGCTGTTGAACTTGTTGTTGAACTTGTTGTTGGGCCTGCTGCTGCTGCTGGGCGTACATAGGAAAGAGACATGGGTTAATATCTGAGGTAAAGACTGATTTTAATATTTTACTGATTTGAAAATCTGAACTTCCAATGCCCAGAAATCATGTGACATCTGTAAACTGCACACAGCACACTCATGTCCAGGGAGCCGTATTGTCTGATCAATTTCTACCAAAGGGACGAGAGAGGCAAACTACATTGGTGAGTCCAGAGTCCCTCACTGCCGTTTAGGAGACTGTTTGTATTTCACTCTTAAGTGTCAATTCGTCACCTCTTGTGGGCGGAGAATTGTCCATATCCAACCAGAATTTCATTTGGGCAAATTAGGGGGCATGGGACGCTCTTGTCTATTGCAGCCCCACTTTTGTGATTTAGGCTGATAATACGGGTGCATTTTTACATTAATAACCTTGCCTAATATAGCTTTAATTGCGTTTCCAATTTATATCTACTTTTTTAAAAACATTTCAGAATTGCTTCTGTTTATACCATTTTGTAAAGCACTTTGTAAACTCTGCTTTTAGATAAGCACTATATAAATACACGTTTATTATTACTATTCCATTACTATTATTATTGGGAAACACTGGGTAGCTTCCAGGGATAAACTTTCAATTAAAAACAGAGAATTAAAACAAGTAAACTCTCAACAGTGCATCTAAACAGTCTATGTTAAATGTTTTGCTTAGTGACTTACTAATGAAACTGAACTCACTCAAAATATAGTAAGGAATTAGATAAATGGATGATAAAATGACGTACTCTGAGTGCTTGTTGTCTGAGGTACTGCTGTTGCTGTGCTTGTTGCTGCTGCTGCTGTTGCTGCTGCTGCTGCTGTTGTTGTTGTTGCTGTTGCTGTTGCTGTTGTTCTGCCAGCATCTGATTGGGCCTCATGCCCGGGTGGACCCCCTGGCCTCCCATGTGCCCAAGACCATGCATGATAGGATTCTGCTGGAGGGGCTGGTGGGCAAACCTAAGGTTTATCGGCGTGGAAGACAGATAGGGAGAGAAGGACGTGTAGCAATGCAATTAACAAAAACTCCACAGCACAAACTGCAACGTAGCAAAATTGACGAGACGCTTGAGCTTGGCACTACAGGAGAACAATACTGTAAACCTGCAGCAATGAGACTCAACAACAGATTCAAATACGTCACTAACCTTCAGCATTATTATTAAAACATGCATGACAAAGCAGCAGCCTTGCTTGTATCACTGTGCTGACCTCTGTGTGTTCTGCATATTGTGTGCGTAGCCTGGGGCCTGCTGGTGGACGTAGCCACTGGGCCTCTGCTGCATTTGCCTGAGAGGGTCCACCACGGCCGGGTTGGTTCCAGGATGGGAGGCCTGAAAGTTTTGGTTCCCATAGGAAGGAGGAACTATACCACCACCTTGGGCCGGATGCTGTTGCATTCCCATGTGCGACCCGTATGTGGTATAGCCCTGAGATATGTTCTGAAGAAACAGAGAGGATGTTGAAAAACCATTTTAACAAGGAAAATAAAAACAAGACACAAAACAAGAGTCAGAGCTTGTGTAACTGCCTGTGCGTGTGTGAGTGGATATGAGAGTACAGGACAATACACCAAGGCAGTCCAAAGGAGAAGTGACAAGACTTCAGCAGAGAGTTAAAGTAGGTTGTAGGCTGTGCTGAATAAATGAGTTATTGAGTCTGGTTTTAAATAGAGGCGTCAGGTGACACGTGCATTTCCTAAGAATTCAAACAAAGGAAGAAAAACTAGACCTCTTACCTGAGATGGCTGCATGGAAGTGTATTGTTGGTTGGGTGTCATCTGTCTCATCTGCTGCCCCAGCATGCTCTGATTCTGAAAATAAAGACAAAATAATAGTAATTCAGTAAATAGCACTGTCCTCCACAGGAAGGTAAAGACAAACTTATTACCCTACACACAACATCCATCTCTTTCTTGCCATAGACACTCAAAACCCAGAAACTAAACAGACTCCACTATCCTGAGAAGTTCTGATGCAGTTCAATAGCTACCCCTTCTGGTCAAGTCTACTAAGTGCAGACTGACTCACCAGTCTGACCTGTAGCTGCTGGCGCAGTATCTGGCCCTGTGGTATGGTAGGCTGGGGCTTGTAACCCATTGGGTATTGCTTGTCCAGTCCCATCATGCCAGGCATGGTGCCCTGCATGCCGGGCATCATGGTCGGGTAGCTGGGCCGCGTGGGCATCATTTTGTTCATCTGGGGGTTCCGGGCAGGTCTGTATGGAGGATCTAAACCGGGACCTCCTGTGGAAAGGGAAAAGACTGTTACTTCACTGAATATATTGTTTCTCCAACCAAACAGGGAAACTCTTGATACTAAGTCTTGATGATTACTGGACTCGTAGGTCATACTGCTAGTGGTGATGATGATAATGATGATAAAAGACATTCTGGAAACGGACCTGGAGGTAGAGGCTGGTTCTGTGCGTATATGCCCATGGGCTGCTGGCCATAGCCTATCCTGCCATATGGGTGGTTCTGCTGCCCAATCATCAGCTCAGGTGGCATACCTGCCCCATAGGGCACGCCGCTTGGTGTACGGTTCACATAGTCCTAGTGAGAACAGGAAAAACATGAATTCTTCAGATCTGATAGTGGTGATTTATATCCAGGAAATAAAATGTATAGAGAATGCCAGCCAGTCAAATCATACTAATTCAAACTCATCAGCTGTGGACCACAAAACTGACCTCAGTCTTGGTGGAGGAGGTTTTCTTCTTCTTGTTGGATTTCTTCTTGTTTGAATCAGCGGGCACAGTGGGCACATTCTTCTCTGGCTTAACTGCCTCCACCATCTTCTTCTCTGGTTCCTGGGAAACGGGCGTCGGGGGCTCCTCCTCTTCGGGGGGCAGGGGGAGGGGCTCCAGGTAATAGCTACGAGGCTTGGGCTTCAGGTGGGTGTGGTAAAGCAGGAAGCGCTGCTGTTCCTCAAATTTGGTGACCTTGCGGTCCACACGCACCGTACCAAACCAGCCCCAGGAGAGAGGGGCAGAGTGTTTCAGACCCTCAAAGACATCCCAGGGAGAGATCTTCTGTTTGGTTGACACTTGAAGGCCCTGGTGGAACAGAGAGATAGTTCTATTTAAAAGGTTATGTTTAAACTGTTGCTAGTAAGATCGGCATGTGATGGGTTTTTTTTTTTAACCTTAATTTATTTAAGGTTTGTTGAGCAAATATACACGTTTTCAACATCTTTACATGGTACTTCACATCATATGTTCTTCAAATCAATGTTGAGGGAAGGGAGGTTGTTAGTAACTTGCTTTCCCTGTCCAGATTATCCAAGCTGGTACGGGTATTCAAACCAGTGACCTTTTGGTCACAAGGCCACTTGTTTGACTATTAGGCTACTTGCACACCTTAAAGCTGATGCCCAAAATAGCAAACCACCTGTAACACTGCCGACAAGCTGTGGCTACAATTACACTTGTCATGGAATTTTCAAGATGTGATTCAAACATTGGATTTTTGAGACCACATTGCTGTATGTCCACACTTGGTCCTGAAAATGTCTGTTTTGCAATTCCTGCGATGATATTGATTTGTGTATCTACATTATTTTTTTCTGCTCTCCCTCTCCATCACTTTACATTACTTGTATGCACATTGTGACTATGACTATGTCGAATCCTGAGCCGGACCACTTCCATATCCGGGTTTAAAGACCCAATAGCAATATTACATTTTTCCTTTTCACTTGCGTGATTGGATGATAAAAGGCGCATTGAAACAAGTGTATCCTTACATGTAGACGTCATGGAACAAGACCGCGTGAGAAAGTCCTTACCTCCTTCTCAAAGCCAGCGATCTTGTTACCCTTGGTGTCTATTAGTGAGCCCTGGGGTTCACAGGTAATGACATCACGGGTCTGCTTGGGCAGCGGCAGTAGCTGGCGAACTTTCTCCAAACTTTCTGACTGCCGGTCACCAAGCTCTTTCTGTGAAGCAAAAACGGCACGTCGTGGGAAACAGCGACGATGAATATGTAAACACTTGGCGAAGGCAGCGGTGAACTGGCTTTTCCCTACACAAGCATATTTGTTTAAAACGTTTGCTTTATCTGACCACAGATGGAAATGAATCAGCGAATCAAGACAGCGGTAGTTAAGTTGTGGAGCTTAGCTTCGTTAAATGTTGCATTTATTTAGAATTTGATTGTGTGAATTCTACTTGACTCCGACAATATTTTAACCAGTGTGAAAGCCCACAACACTGTGCTCTCTTTTCACTTTATTTCTACCCTGATCTTCTTGTGGTGGGTCACATGTTTGAGCCTCAACATACATTTTACACATTTTGGCAGCCTACTTTGGCAGGTGAAGTTCTAACTGCAACACACAAGTAGCAGCTTGGGTAATTTCATTAGGAATGTGTATTTTCCCGATGAGCTGTTTTTCTATCACCATATATGGCTCTATCTTACTGAAAAAAGAAATAAATTAGGAGCACACCTACAGAGTTAATGCCCTGGGTATGGGTGAGATAGATACTGTTCTTACCCTCAGCTTCTTGACCAGGTTCATGTAGGCCCTCTTATTCTCTTCCATGCTGCCCTGAGAGATGCTGGACATGTCAGCAGCCAGCGTGCCGTTAATCAGCACACTCAGCATGTCCAGCACTGTGGTGAATAGCTCACTGATGGAGAGACGCAAACATTAATCAAAGGGGCTGATCATGTGATTGATAAGAGTCGACTGTGACGGCGAGGGTTAGATACTAGGTTTACAAATAATTCAACTGTCCAAGATCAGAGGAACAATGTGTGGATTGCACATTAGAATGGATTTTCCCCAGTAACTGACACTCACTTGTTGGACTGCATGTCCACTGTGCCGCTGCTGATGATGTCGAGGAGTAGTACCGCCCATTCAGTGGTCTGCTGGGTGCTGCGCTGCACCGTGTCGAACATCCCACCCACCTGGTCAACAGAGGCAAACAACACTCTGTCACTCTCCTCGGAACACGTTCGATCAAATCCAATATAAAACTGGCATTAGTAGACGAGTAGGAAGATGAAGGGTTGTCATTACTGGGGATGGGCTGCTTTAGTCGATTTAGTTAGTGATCTTTTTTGTAAATATATTGGATGGCTCATTTCCTGAAATGAAGAACATTTCTGGCCTCAGAACAATATTAATCAATAAGCACTGGTTAGTTTTGATAGATGGTAGATCTAAAGGTCAATATGTATCACTGGGTGTATCTACAGGGGTACAAAACAATTTGGAGAAGCAATTTAGCAGATTTGACAATCTAATCAGTTAATCGATAAAAACCTATTATTATAAGCGGCCTTTTTGTGGTCAGGGACACTTTACTATGCAGGTGGCCATGGTGATCAAGAGGCTCTTACAAGATTAAGTCTTAGTTTCAGGGCCTCGTGCATCATCTGCTTCGCCTTGCAGTCATCCTGGTATTGGTCTTCTCTCCAGTTGGTGACAATCTGCTGTACTTGGCTGTAGAGGGAGGTGAGGAGGCCCTCCCTCTGTTCATCCTGGCCCTTCAGACAGGTCAGCACCAGAGACAGGAATGGCTGCTGGCTCAGCAAAGACATACTGGTGGGGGGGAATACAAAATGAAAATACAAACCATGCTCAGATGGTTGGTATGCAGATTTTTGTAGCTTCCAGTCTGAGTGTGACACAAATAAAAACGCTCATCCTACCATCTAGTTAGTCATGTGCAAAGAAAAGGATTTTCACCTTGATGGTTAAATAAAGAGTCAAGAAAATATGGGTTTGCTACTTACCTTTTCTGTTTCTGCCTGTCCCTCTCCTTGCGTGAGGAAGAGCCCAGGTGCTGTCCCTTCTCCAGCTCCTCCCCTGCTGCCTTCAGTACATGGCCCTGTACTGAGGTGGGCAGCTTGGCTATCAATGGAGCCACCAGCCACACACCCGACCGCTCTGATGAGCTGGGGCACGCCGCAAAAACAGAAACAGAAACGTTAAATCTCAACAGCATTGAAAGCAAACCAAAGAGGCACGGATTGTACATCGTATGTTGATAAAAGGTTGTAGATGTTTAGCATTTACATTTGATATTTTAGACATTTAGCTGATGTTCTTATACCGTGCAAATTACAATGAATGCGACAATAGAATACGTTTAAATTCCTAGATCACCTAAATTACACAAAACCAACAGTAAGGACTGCAAGGGTTGGAGCCATAGTGCCCTGACAATATTCCTATGAGCACAGAATATGTGAGAATAAAATGTGTGACTATGTTCCTATATGACAATCAATGTAAGGGAGAAGTGCGAGGAAATTAAGTAAAATTAGCGCTACGGAGAGATACAAAGACACACACCTCAAAATAGGTTTAATCTTGCTGGCGGTGTTGTTGTTGGATGTAGAGCCGCCTGGGACCATTGCTCCATTCCCTGAGGGGTTACTGGAGTTCATCTCTGCTGATTTCTGGAACACCTCAATGGTGGCCTTGGCTATGTTCTCTAGCAGAGAGTAGAGCTCCTATTGGAAAAGACACATGGGAGAATCAGATTCAATCAATCACATTCAAAGCTGTGCTGAAGCAGTCCATAATACCACAACATTACAGATATTCACATTTCTTATGCCAAACAATATTGTTAGATGCTCTGAAAAACAAGCACAGATGTAACTTACGTTGTTGGTGCTCTGCTTGATCATAAGCTGCAGCTCCAGGGACGACTGTCGCATCGTCCATTGGTCCATGTTCTACAACAGGGACAAGATTATTGTTAGTCACATACATTCAATCCTTGTGTGTATTATCCAATACCTGTCAGAAACCAGTTGTGACCATGCACAGTTGATGGGACTGGTCATACATTTCTCGTACCCCATATTCAGCCAGCAGAGGGCAGCAATACTTCAGTCCCAATCTAATAAAGACTCCATAACACAAGGATGTACTGGTCAACATGTTTAAAAATGAGCATGATCACAAATGGCCCAGGCTTAACCACCCGTTTCATCCGTTTGAGCCACAAATTCTTCAGTAAGCCAAGGAAAAATATCTGCTTCTCAAGCCTAAATGGGGGAAAAAATATTTTTACACCATGTGAGTGTGAGAGTATTCTGGACCTGTAGGATGCGTTTGATGCGCTGCCTCTGGGGGTTGTCTCCATCATCACTGTCCAGCTGGCGGTGAGGATAGCAAATGAGCTGCAGTAGGCGCTGAGCCTGGATGTGGACCAGTACCGGGTCCTGGAGGGCACTGCTGTCCTCAGACAGAGACTTAAGACAGCGCTCCCCGACCCATTCCTGTAGGACAGATGGAGGGGGGCACAGTTGGGGTGAGAAGGGAACAAGGACAAAGCAAAAGTATCAGAGGGGGGGAAATGTGAAAGTAGTCAGGAAATGACAGTTCCTAACGTGAGGGATTGAGTTACAGACTCTTGTTTAAGTTACAGGGCTCCAGTGATACTAAAGCTTAAGCCCAAGTACCATGGAAACGCATTAGTCATGCAAAACAAGCTCAACCAAAGCTAGGCGGTGATGACAACAGGGCAAGGGGTCACTTTTCCTCTCACGGGAATAGAGCAACACATTCTGATGAGAAAATGTTTTTTTGAGACCCGAGGCTCCAGTTATCTGGGCTACTGGCAACTCACCTACTGGCCTTGGTAGCTACGACACATGAGCGCTGAAAATGATCTTTCACACTTTTTATGCATCTTTGGCTTACTGCATCCACAAGCATGTCAGAAAAGCAGGATCGCTAAAGTGAGTCTACTGTTCCTGTGTGCATTCCCATGCAAGCTCCTGACAGAGAAGACAAGACAACCATGCTGATAACACTGAACATGCAACGGTGACATGCAGGCATATCTCCAAGCAACAGAACGCTATTTCTGTCACACTCCAACATCTCGACATATCTCGCCACGTTCATTTTCAACCTTTCCCACATTTCACACTATCAAAAGTCAAATCCTACAATGGTGACTGTGGTAGTGGACAACTTTACATTGAATTTCTTCTTTCATCTCATTCTCCTCATTTCACCTCATCTCCTCACCTGCTGGCAGATGCTCTTCAGCACATATTTTGCATATACATCCAGGCTGGCCGTTTCTATGGAGACAGTGCGCCCCCCAGATATGTCGTCGAGGCCAGCAGGGTGTGACAGTCCTGTGCCCCTTAGCTCCGCATCACCTAAAACAACATGGAGAGAGGGCAGCCAGTCATTTCGGTCCTTCACACGATGTAGTATTTTGACCCGCATATTTTACGTGAAATAAGAGATAATCAAGTTCTGAGCTTGAACTCTTTGGCATGACAGTACTGCAAAAGGGCTTACCGAGCATAAAGACAGCCTTGAGGACAGCAAATACTGCTCCCACAACTATGCTGTTTTGAGAGGCAGCAAGAAGGTGGCGATCACACGATGACCGGATACCCACTGAGGATTTATCTGCACAAAATCATTACATTATCAGTATAAGACAAAAAGTGACCATTTTGAGACACACGGACATGTATAGGAATGTTTCTGGTTGTGTTTGCTACCTGACTTAGCGCCATCTTGGGGGACAGGGTTGCGCTGGGGCGTCTTAAAAAGGTGCAGCAGAATCCTGCAGGTGAGTCTGGCTCCTGGCTCAGAGTCCTGCTCATTGCAGGCTGGAGGTAAGTTTGGATACATATATATATATACAACAATTAGAGTTGACTGTCCTCATAATCACACAACTGGGCTTCACATCTCAATTGAAACCATGTCCTAGATAGACTTCTAGACAGCCAGAATAGAGCTGATGTGAAAGAGGGAGTGAGAACAAAGCCTTACCACATAAAAGTGCTGTTGACATTTGGCATGTGTAGTAGTGTAATAAAGTGAGCCAAACCCAAACCAAACAGCATGGCTGAATGGGGTTTTGTCTCAAAGCTGGGAGAAACAGTGGGGAGAGAGTGTCACTTCCCTGGCCAGTGCACAAAGCACACATACACTTCATGGACCCAGATCAAATGTGCTCCGTTTACTCTCCTCCCCTCTCTGATATAAGTAATGCATTATACAACTTGGTATTCCTTCAAAGACCTACGAGACAAGCTACAATATACTGCTAACTCATTTATAACAAACTCAGGGCTGTGAGATTATATATAGATGCTTTGAAGGGGGCTGGCGTGGGAAACCCTGTTACAGCCATATCACAGAGAGAAACAACTCAAGGAGGTTTAAAGGGGCAAATCAGTAACAGCACTTTAAGAGGATGGCAATGTGAGAATGTTTCTTCATTTTCAAATGGCTTCATTAGTGCATGATCTGGGTTGCAGGGTGCTTGAGAGTCCAAACTCTTTACCAGCGTTGAGGAGGGAGGGGATGGCCACACAGCGAACCAGGTCCTCTAGGAGTAGGCACTGTCTAGCAATGAGAATGGCTACGAAGGTTGCCAGGGAATCATGGAAGGACAAATCACTCACCTAAGGGAAAGCAAGTGTGCAGAAATCAACTTTAGGATTAAAGAAGAAAACGATACCCACAAATGAGATCATGACTACATATCAGAATTCATAAAAGATGGCGCTTTGGTAGGCAAGCAGGTGAAAGTAAACAAATTGGGTGACAATGAGTGCAACCAATCCTTCAACCAATCGTAAAGATCAATGCCACAGTGCTCAGAGAGAAGATGTAACAAATACTCCTTTATGCGCACAAGAGAAATGCTAGATAAAGTGGACAGAATTGTAAACACACTTACATCTACATTACACAGCAAGTCATTGAAGCCACAGTTGCCATTGTTGGAGGAGCAGCAGAGGGCCTTGAGGATGCCCAGCCACTCAGCACTCAGGGAGCGACAGTAGGCGGTCAACTCTGCACACAGGATCCCAATGTCGTTCACCCTGAAAACACACATTGAATGACATGAAACAAGCGTCCAAAAAAAGAGTGCAAGATGGTGGTAGTCTTGAGCCATAACATGATGGTGCCCTTTGAGGGAGAAGATTTTAACAACAGAAACAAACAAACACAATCAACCAATACAGACATAACAAAGCTAACACACCTCTCAGGGTCCCGGTGGTCCACGCACACGTCCATGAGCACGTTGCAGACGAAGCTGTAGCGGTTGGCTGGGCTGTCGTTAAGGATCTTGCCCACCATGGAGTGGTTGAAGTTGTGGGCCGAAGGGTTGGCGATGGCCTCCATCATGAACACAGGATCCCACATCATGTTGGAGTCTGACGGATCGATGTTGCAGTAGATGGAGTTCTTCACTTTGGAGCAGAACTCACTGAGAGAGAACACAGAGGGGAAAGGGAGCATTGCTCAGAGCTCAAAATGTGAGCATAAGGGGAAATGCTGGTCTTGCTACACGACCATGAATTGCATGAAGCGAAACCTTGTTTATTCAAACCTCACACCAGGCACAATAAGCAACAAAACCTGCTTAGGTAGATCTGGCATAATGTGCTAAATCCCTTTCGATTGATTGTGCATAATTGTTGGATTTTTCTACTCGATACACGCAACGAAAAGCACTTTACTGCACTTACTTGGAACTGCAAATACAACTGTATGCAAATATTACGAATGCGTGTGAATGTCCAATGTGTTTTAAATACGTTACGTTCGGTATTCAATGTGTTTTTCCATGTGATTTTGCTGTGGCATAGTGAAGCATTGATTTGAATATTCTTTTCACCTGAAGATCTCTCCAAACTTGCTCTTGAGGTGACTGCAGGAGGTGTAGAGGTCGTACAGGTAGGCCAGGATACAGCGTTCTGCGGAGGAACAGTCTGCCGGGTTCACGCCTGATTTCACCACGATACGCAACCTGAGAACACGTTTACACACAGTCAGGATTCAACAACGACAATTCCTTCCATGCTCGTTAACATATAAGCATTATTTTAATAGTAAGCATATTTAAATTAGAAGCTTTATATAAGCCATCTTTAGATATGACACTTAAGGCATTTTGCTGATGCTTTTATCCAGAATGACTGACGATGAGTACAACAGTAGAAGAAGCTTTAATTCCTAGATCACCAGCATTACAAACAACCACTCGTAGGGGTCAGGGCCATAGTGCCCCGACAACATTCCTGTGACTACAGGGATCAACATGTAAGAGCAAAGTAGGAACCTAGGAAGAACTGTAAAACTAGAAGGCACTCAAGAGCAAAGACCTCCACCAAACACTGAACAATTCTCCAGCTTGCTGTTACACCCAAAGACATCCTTCATACCACTTACAATTTTAAGTGAAATTGATTTATTGACCGTGCACACATCCGCTTACAATATGGAATCAAGTCTCTATCTCCGTTAGTTTCATAGCTATGAAACGATAATAGTCTAATGGCAGAAAGCCCAAGGCCTATCTGTCCACCACATTTCATGGAAATTTGTTCCGTTTTTCAGATATTCAGCTGACAGACAGACAAACAAAATAACAGAGGTGAAAACACAACCTTGGTGGAGGTTATAGGAGTTAAGGAGAGAGGGAAGGGGACAGGCTTCAGTGAGGGAAAGGTGGAGTTATAATATTTGCAGGTTTCCAAGTGACGTACCCATCAAAAACCTGTGCCGTCTGCTCAGGGTTGAGGATGAGGCAGGAGTGGTACCTCCTCAGCACTGCAACAATACACAGACACAGGCTGGTGGTGTAGCTGCCTACCAGGCTGGACGACTTCAGCAGCAGCTCGGCTTCCACCAGGCTCAACTCATTCAGCAGCTACAAAACACACACATACAAGGTATCTTTCAAAAACAACAAATACAAATCTCATTTGAAAGGCCGGGGGAAATCAAGTGTCGCCTGCAAAATAGACAGATTGATAATGAAATGGGATTTTAGAACAAAATATTGACAAGATGTCCACATTAAATGGAACTTTTGTGGTAACGCTGCCCATACCTGAATAGCAAAGTCTATGAGGCCACTAATATTGAGGGAGTACTCCATGAGGTCAAAGATGAACTGTATGTGCTGGACAAGGGGAAGGTGATAGGACATCCCTAAGGCAAAGCTGGTGATCTGTTCCAGCACATTCCTGGACACCTGCACACACACAAAATAGCAGACATCAAGAACAACACAATAAAACAGCTACTATTAACAGCAATTAATCGAAGGCAGAATGAATATCAGCACTTTTAATGTTTAGCCGTTCCCAGTAATGTAAATATAAAAGACATACATCCTGTATATTTCAAACACACTATGGGCTAATATTGGAGTGTGTTTCAGTTAAGAGCAATTTCATTCTGCTGAACAAACTCTATTATAGAGAAACTGTAGACAAATAAGGTTCTCCTGTATTTTACAAGGTACGGCCACTTGAGTTGAGATCATTCAAATCGTATTAAAACACTGCAGAGCAGAAGCCATTTGCATTGAAATCCCATTTAGATTCAAATGAGTCACCTTGGGAGGTAGCTGCTTCTACGCTGCTAAAGTATTGCCATGAATAAACCCTATGGCTAGTCCACAAACAATCAACTGATCCCTACATGCTCTGAAATGAGAAATGGGACCTTTAAGACTACGGCTGCCTGGGCTAACCTGAGAGGTGACCTGGTGCTGGTCAAAGTGGGAGAGGTGCTGGAATTTGGAGAAGATATCCTCTGCAGTGGGAAAGGCCTCGGGCTTACTCCTCTTCCTCTTCTGTCCTTCCTCCCCTCCTGAGTATGTGGCAAACAGAGAGGGAGAGATAAAGAGAGGGCACAACAACTCATAACTGGTCAGGGCCCCACCCCCCAGTCTGCTGAACAGGCCAGACGTGAAATCGAGTTAAGCCAATGGTCTGTTATCTTATTTCCAGGCTCCTTCAATTTGAAGCTTCAATGCAAAGGACACCGCTATAAAGGAACTAAAAGAAAAGAGAAACCGTACTTTCCATTGAAGCGAAACACAATTGAGACTTGAAGGTCATCAGCTCACAGGGATGTGCTACGGTGACACAAAAACACTGAAATCTATGCAATTATAACTCAACTTATAACTTGAATTCACCTTAATAAGGTCACATGCATCAGAGATAAAACAGCCGCGAATAGACGACAGCTATTAGCATAGAAATTGGGTGGAATGAATATTGAGTGATGCAACACCCTTGGGTCGATTAAGAAAGGAAAAGAAGCTTGTTCTCTAAAGAAGGGCAAAAGAAGTGAAGAGGAAAATAAACGAGGACTATTAATGACTATTGAACTTAGGAGAGTTGCTATGAGGATCAGATAACAGCTGGAACTGCCAACAAGCAAGTACTCGGCCTGCATCTGAACAATGTTTTACACACACGCAAGCGTGACAAAGCTTCTGCATTCCAAACTGCTGTCCAGCAAAACATGATCTCTTGTGTATGATGTATAAACATTATTCTGCAGAGATGTGGAAAAATAAAGTCAATTAATTTGGGGACACATCAAGGCTTCACTCAAAGTAATTTCAAAGGCTCCCCAAGTCATCACTAAACATGGAAAACAGCTGAAATTACAGTAAAGCGACGTTTATTATTTAAATGGAAGTTGGCTGCCAGACAAACTACAATTTAAGGCTTAAAGCTTAAAGCTAAGGTAATGCAAAACAGAAAGTAAATGGGAAATGCAGGACGTTAAGCTATCAGTCAAAAGGTGATAAAACGGAGGAAGACGGTTACCCGTTTCTGCTGTGCTTTTGCGGTTGAGCACCTTCAAGATGTCTTTGGTAATTTTCTTGATGGCGTGTCGCGCTTCGTCTCTCTGCTTGCCCACGCCATAGAGTACCACTAGGCGTTGGTTGCACTCGTGGCTGGCACTCTCCTCCTACAGACGATGGCAAAGGAACGGATAAGGAGACAATCCTCATAAACTGG
This sequence comes from Acanthochaenus luetkenii, assembly GCA_900312575.1. Classification (NCBI taxonomy): domain Eukaryota; kingdom Metazoa; phylum Chordata; class Actinopteri; order Beryciformes; family Stephanoberycidae; genus Acanthochaenus; species Acanthochaenus luetkenii. The sequence goes on along the minus strand of OMOT01025021.1, from coordinate 12,307 downwards.
ATGTACACAACAAACCTAAGCACTGTGACAAGACACGCCAGTAAAGACCAACCAACCAACAAACAGATCTGACATGGCGTGAGGGGGAAATCCAACACAACACTTTTATCCTACAATAGCAGATATTTTCCCAAATGTGTTTTGAGTTCTCAAGAGCGCGGCAAATGACATTAATAATTAGTAATTGTATCGTCTGGGAGGGTTCCGACCTATCTAAAGAAAAAATATTAATATCAACACAAACATTGGAGATGTTTAATATAGGTACGAGTTTGATGTCATGGGAATGCCGAGGATCATGTGCATTTTGTATTTCAAAAATTCCAGAATGGATTTGACAGATCAACTAGGCAATATCACTCTAAAACTGAAGATTATTCTGCACAATGACAAATATCATTTCTCTCTACTCTTGCAAGTGAATCGTCGTGGAATTCCTCTTTAAATGCTACGCTGTGAGTGTGCTTACCTGAGGGATAGGGAAGTGAGTGGCATATTGAATGTGGCGGGGTTGCTCGTACACTTGTGGGAAGACAGGGTCCATGCCCTTGTCTTTACACGCAGCCTTGCGGTCCTGCTCTGGGGTTGGCTTCTCCGGCGAGGGGCTCCCCTTGGACTCGCAGTGCATAGGGGGAGAGAACATCTGCAAGGCAAAAGGTGTAACTGAGGGCAAAGACAGCAGTGGTGCATACTGCTGGAAAGTACTTATGGAAGTGTTGTTCATTACAGATACCGATTGGTAACTATTGGCGTCTACCTCGTCGAAATTAGCACTGGAATTGTGGTCGATCTCCATTGACTCCGATAGACCAGTATCCTGTTGAACAATGACCTCAAGTTACCTTTTTAACCCACTCTGTTACATTGTACATGTAAAAATAGAATTGCTGCACAATACAACTCTGACAAAGTAAGTACATTATTTATTAGTTATGGACCAATGTTTCAACAAGAAATGTCTCCCTCGGGGTACTGTGGTCTTTCACCAATAAATAATACTTTCTTTATTGGAGCTGGAGTGTGCGGCAACTCGTTTTTCATTTCAACTCATTCATTTTTAAGCACTCTGCTGTGGTTGGCCAGCACATCACCAATACCGGTGTGTGTTTTCACAGTTTTTTCCACATATGACTCATCACAATGCAATATTAGATGCCTCCAACATGCCTCCATCTTGACACTGCTGCCCGTGTCCTGCTCCTTGCGCTCCGATTCATCGGAGGGTTCGTCGCCGGGGGAACGCGGGCGGGGAAGGTGGGAGTCGGAGGCCAGGTCGCCGCGGGAAATGAGTGTGCACATGTACATGTTGTGGGAAAAGACGTCGTGGCGGATGAGCTCACAGAAGAGTAGCACCAGGTTGGAGAACTCCACTCTTTCGCTCTCGTTCCCCGGCTCAGCTACAAAGGGAACAAAGGGATTTAATAACGTGTGTCTAAATCTATCTGCCTTAATGTCTAATCTGCTATCTAATCATTTAGCTACCTATGTTAACCAGACCAACTTATAACAGGTACAACTGTAGAATAAGCTTCATTTCATAAATTGACAACATTACAAGCAACCAACAGGAAGGAGTACAAGGGTTAGTATTCATGTACTGTATATAATTCATGTATAATAAAGAAGTACTGGGTAAAGAAATGAGATCCATGCAGAAAAATAATTTAACTTAACTTCAACATACACAAGTCTGAGAATCACAAAAGTGATATAAAAGAAATAGAGAAAAACATCCAGTAAGAGACTCACTCAGTATAGGGGCCTGAGTGTCTAGGAACTGCAGCAGTACATCCTGAAAAACTGGTAGTGTGGCTGCTGAGAGGGAGCCAGATGACACAGAGCCCTTCTCATCCACCACCTCCGACTCACCACACCTCTGCAAACACACACACACACACACTTGAACACTTGGAGCAAACAAACTGTTGAGTGATAACTGTATAATACTGATTCACCACCTTCCCTTATTTGAAATCTACAGCTAGAATACAGAAGCCACAAACGATAACAAAAAAGCCTTGTGAATCATGCAGTGGGATCTCTCACCTCTGCCTCTATTTCAGCCTGCCTCTTCTCCAGTAGCTTGGCCACCACCATGGCCCTGTGTCTGCCAGAACGCTTACAGCACACTGCCCATTCACAAAGCAGGGTCACCACCGCGTCATCGTCTGGTGACATCTGGACACAAGCATGTGTTATGAGACAATGTGGCTAAAAATACAATCTGCGTGTCTACGCATTTTGTACGTTTGATAATAGGAAACCATGTGGCATTCAGCAAAGGACCTAGCATCTAAATCCCCACGGATAACAGTAAGGAAAGTTTGACTCTTGCTCCACTTTTCAGTGAAACGTTGCTACGTTATTAAAATAAAACAAACTAATGATTCAGTCTGGTTCTGGAAATAAAAAGGTAATCTTCAGTGGTAACAGTATGTTTTTTGACCTTTGTTAGCCTCCTGGTCACAATTAACATTTGGCCATATCATATCTTATTTAAAAGCTTCAGAGTTTTTCCACTTTTTGGGCATGATGAAATGAGAGCCACAACAGGGAAAGGGCGAGAGCCCGCTTTGATCAACCCTTACCTCATGGCCATCTTTACTCTGGCCTGAGCCAAATATTCGGTTGTAGAGAGAGTCCAGCGAGTTGCTGAAGTCAGACTTCTCAAAGCTGTGGTTGTCTAAAACCTCCAGGGTGTGAAGAACCCTCCCGATAGTGAACCCTGGGGACAGATCACAGAAAACAATCCAATTATGCACACAAAGAGCTGAGAATGTTACTTGATAACTTGTGAGGGTGTCTGCCGCAGACGAAGGATAGGTTTTCTTACCAGCTGTGGTCTCCTGGCACTTATCAAATGACCACCTGAACTCCACGGCCTGCCCTCTCTCCTTGATTTGCTCCTCAATTTCTCGCACCTTTGCACGGACCTGAGGTGGAGGAACGGGTGAAGGGCAAGAAGAAGAAAAAAACGATACAAACATCCAACCATGAATGAGAAAACATCCAGGATCTTTTTGGGGCTGTGCACACACATGTACAGGTAGTCTTGGAATAAACTGTCAGAAATGTGGTGAACACAAAAAGAAAGAAAACGATATCAACACCGATAGCAGTACCTGCTGTGTAAAGGCAATGTTGCCCCCTGGCATTGGTAAGTTGGAAGGGGCGATGGGCAGGAGGTCCAGAGGGGAGCCAGTCTTGTTCCTGCTGTCTGTTAGAGAGTAGTGCCACACCAGAGCACTGGGACAGCACAGCACTATGCTCTGAAGAGGCAATCAAAATGACAAAGATAACCGGGGAAAGAAATATCAGAAGTAATTAGCAAAACACGCTACTTCTGCCTAGACGTCTGATAGTTGATAGTTTATCAAAGCATGAAGGAAAAAACAACAACAACAATACATTCTGACATAACAATTAGTCAGTGAATCTCAATAATACCCAAAATAGCAAGGAATTCTACAGCGTGTGTGTGTGTGATACCTGTAACATGCAGCTGAGCCCGAACACCAGAGGCCGATGCTGGGGACAGATGTAAAAGTCTGTGAACGGTGTCTGGGGCTGGTTTCCTCCTGCTGGCTGGGAGGTTGGTGTGGGGGGCAGAGCGTTCCCTGGCTGTGCCAAGATGCCATGGGCCGGATGCCCTCCTGTGCCAGGGCCCAGGCTCCCGTCGCTTAGCAGCAAGTTGAGGCGGCGTGTGCAGAAGTACGCCAGTCTCCGAGACAAGTAAGCAGACTGCACAAACTCCCCCGAGTACTGTGGGACGGGCAAGATTCACAAGATTACCCTTTTCGATGTCCATTAACATCCAGTTAGCTTCGCAAATAGGAACACAATGATGGACTTTGGGCCCCAATAGCCAATGTCAGCAAAGGTCAACACTGCCATGGTGCCCTTGATGAAGATATCGACGCCCCAACTGCTCTATTTCGCCTTTCAACGGTTTTGAACTGTAGTCAACTGTAGAAGACTATGAGTACTGGGCAGCACCCAGATATAAATGTATGCAACTGAATGATATCGCTGAAAAACAACATGCACGTTCACCCAACCTAGTACATCAGCGTGTGAGCAGTGATGTGAGACTGAGGTAGAGAAATGCTGAAGTGAGAGTGGATGGATAGATGGATATACCTGTAGTAAAAGAGGCAGCAGCAGTCTGAGAAGTTCATCTTCACCAGGTCGGACCTTCTCAAAGCACTCCAGCACCCATGTCAGGAACTCGTGTCTGTCTAGCATGCCATCCTGAACACACAAACAAAACACAATTGCATCTTTATATCATGCTGGTCTTCATCAAAGTGACCACTGTAACCGCAGTGTTTAGAGCAAGTACCTCGAATTGTCTGGATTCGTTGATTTTAATATACAGTGATTTCCACACAGCAGCACTTGTGTTAGAAGCAAAGCGGTGGACCAGGAATCAAGAAAGTCAAGTAGCCAGAAGTATACTTTAGAGACTGAACTGACCTGAAACATGAACATGGCTAGCTTCTCGTTGTATTCCCACTGCTTCATGGCTGTATCCA
>OMOT01025019.1:0-10329 GCA_900312575.1 Acanthochaenus luetkenii | reverse complement strand
TTAATTAGAAACGTACATTTGCTAAGTTTAATTTTTATTTAACAATACAAGCATATTTACATGATCAGAGTCGTGTGCAGTCGGTTTACTGTCCATCTGCTGAAAATACACCCCGGGTAGCAGAATTAGCTTCGCGCTAACTTTACCAGCCTCTAGAATATTCCTCTGTTGATTTTCCTCCAATCTGTGGGACTGATATTTAGCGGTGGTGTAATGTCCTTCAGAAAGTTGTCCACTTCTGTTTCCATGTCGTGTTTAGTAAGTTAACTGTTAGTGTTCGCCCAGTAGCATTAGCATCGTGTCTCTGGCTGCAGCCCTCATGGACAAGGCAAGACTGAGATGGATTGCATCACTTCCTGTGAACTCCGACCCCCTGTTGTTGGTCACATGGTTCGCTTCGTCTTATGTGTAGTGCAGGCGCCCTCCAGTGGTTAATTTAATGATTGCATTTCACCAACAAATCTCTGACAAAATTCAGATATCTCAAATAGTTTAATTTGATCGTTACGTGTAAAATGTTAATCGACCCAATTATTAACGGTTATTAATCGATTAACAATTAATCGTTAACATCCCTAGTTACAGTAGTTTCAGTCAACTACTTAACTCAAAACACACATAAATAACAAAATTCTTAACTTAAAATCAAGCACAAATGAGTGTGACTAATAATGATTGATAACATAACCAAACAAAACAGACTACCGTGTAATAATAACCTGTCATTTTTTCTTCAGATTTTTAGTAATTGTTTCAGCCCTAATAATCACTCACAAGAAGTTAAGATGCCATGCCACAAAGCTAATTTGATAGCCACAACTTTCCACATCAGCAAAATTGATAATTCATAATACAGTTGCGATATGTACTGTATATTTTTGACCCAGCAGATTCTGTCATATTTCCAGAAGACCTATAATAAACATTTAAAAGAACCAAAATGCATGAATGTTTTTTGTGACAGACATTGTGTTCTAATCATTCCATCACAGAAAAATAAAGAGTTGTAGAAATAATTGGCGACTCAAGACTGCCATGATATAATGTACATGTTCTTTACAAGTGTATGTAAACTTTTGACCACAACTGTATTTACTTGGGCTAATATGGTTTGATGAAGTACTAATTTTTTGTACCCCGGCCCCCAGGTGCTGATATCACAGAAAACTACAGCAGAGAGGTGAGCATGAAGATCAGAAGTACATTTATTTTTTATTTGTACAATTTAGAGATTGGATAATTTTGAGTCAATTAACAGAATTACGTACTGATTCCCATACAGAAACAAACTGGCTGGATGGATTTCCACCCTTACTCATAGATTGGAGAGTGATGCCATCAGGACATGGACAACATCACAATTTGATGATGGAAAAACAGAACTCAGTGGATAGTGTTGCCTCAAAACAACTTGGTGGAGAATCAAGTGCCTTCATCTGCACTGAGTGTGGTGATGGTTTCAGCCAGTACCCTAACGTGTTGACCCACATGACCATTCATGGACCTCTGGAGTCATTTCCCTTAGATGGCTCATCCAATGGATTTGAAGTCCCTCGTGAATATGTGCTACAGGAAAATGGTACACTGACAGTTATACATGGCTTTGACCGATCCCGTTACTCCTCTATCAAACAAATATCTCCTGGTGCCCTGCCATCACATTTCCCATCATCTATCAAACCAGTGTCTCCAACTCTTCCACCTCATTCCTCTCCTTATAGAGATGTTTTTAGGGCAAAGCCAACAGAGGCTGGCTTGAACTTGGACAAATCTCGTCAGGGCCATTGCCGTTGTGAAATATGTAGCAGATCATTTAACAGCCAGCAGAGTTTACATCGTCACCAGCAGTATCGAAACACAGAGCGAGGTTACAAGTGTACTTTGTGCTGTAAGATCTTGGACGGTAGAGAGGACCTAAAGAAGCACCTACAAGACCATGCACATGAACGGTTTTACTGCTGTGGACATTGTGGTAAGCGATTCCTCAAAGTGGATGCATTGAATGCTCATGAACAAGAATATCACCTGTCGCCTAAGGTTAAACTCTTTGGCAAATCTGAGAATAATCAGGGGAAGAGGGTTGAGAAAACATATAATTGTAAGAAGTGCAGCTTAGATTTTTTCTGGCTGTCAGATTTTCAGACGCACTCACACTACCACTGCAAAGGAAAAGAACCTGGTGCTTCTTTTGCATCAGAAATTGAAGTGAACTTGAAGAAGCTAGAAAATACACCACATGAAAAGTGTCACAGCAATGGCACATCTATTGGTGTAAAGAATGTGGATAGTACAGCCCTTAAAGATACTAGCAATGCAATTGATGCTGAATACTCTTTTACACCATACAGATGTGGCTTATGTGGGGATCGTTTCCAAAAGTTAGCAGCCCTGAAGGAGCATCATTTCACACATCAGACTCAGGAAGAAATAGATAAATTGAATCAAGAATCGCAAAGAACAGTTAAGCGAAGAATGGGAACTAAAGGCAGACGTGGAAGGAGGGGAAATCCTAATCCCAAACTGCATCCTTGCAAACATTGCCACCGTGTATTTAATCATTCTAGTAGTTTATCTCGGCACATGAGATACCATAAGGGCACTATGCACACTTGTGTCTTCTGTGGTAGACATTTTCCTCAGCGCTGTGATGTAAGAAGGCATATAGCCATGTATCACAAGCTTGAATTGGAAAAGAAACCAGGGTTGAAACACATGGCATTACATACAACTCCACAAAATGGTTCTGCCTTGAACTCTTTTAAGGAAGGGAAATACAATAGCTCTTTAGACAGTGAACAAACCACATTAGAAGAAGAACATCAAAAGGGGAAGCAATCAGGAAAACTGACTTCTAAGTCTAGGGTAAACTACAAGTGTCAGGAATGTGGGAAGAGATTTGGGCTGTTGTGTGTCTACCAAAGGCACTTGCGCTACCACAAAAAGGAACCTAGTGAATCAAATAAGTGTCCCCAATGTCCAGCCCACTTCAGGAATTCCTCTTCCCTGGAGCGCCACCTTAAAAATCACCCAAGCACAAGAGATGCAGATGTGGGACAAAAATCTCACGCCACTGGTGCCAATCAGGACCCTGTCCTAGAGAAGAGTAATGCAGAGGATATAGACGATTACTATATGGACCATGTTCGGGATGATAAAGGTACCTCCACAGAGGTTCTTTACGAATGCACTGAGTGCACTGAGACATTCTCATGCTTGGAGACATTTCTTCAGCACCAGATTTCTCATGGCTCAGAAAACTCTGGGTAGCTACAATGTTGGTCCTTTTCTGTATTCTTTCTAGCCACAAAAAAAAAGTTGTTATTGCTAAGAGTCAAGCTCTCAGGAGTTGGGTGGGTTTGAATTTTACAAATGCAAATGGCTGTATAGGACAAAAATACATGGCTGTAAAAGCTGTTATTTTATCTACCTACTTTTTTTTGTTGCACTTCTTGTTTGACATGAGAAGGAAAATTAGTTTTCTTATTTGTTGGTGAAAAACCCATTTGCGAAGACCTCATTAGTTTGGCATAAATCCAATGGGGACCAAGAATTATGGGTTTAGAAAACAAATGGCATTGAAGAATAGGGACACATCTTTTACATACCAATCTGACTTGGGTAAAACTGAAATCTTTTTCAAACCTAGTATTCTTCCACCAGCAAATGCTGTAGTTAATTTTAAATGTATAATTTGTTGGCTAAAGATAACTCTTGCTTTACAATGTCTTTTGAGATGCCCCCTATTCTGTGAGCATGCATCTTATTCATGCATTTAACGATCAGATTATTTCTGCTTGTATAATGTGATTTTAGATTTTGTTTATTCATCCCAGTATATCCTTTTGAATTAAATAAGTCATTGAGTAGATTTTAATTGTGCCATTAAAGCTGTACAAAGTAATTACTGTCTCTGGTATTAAATTTGTCTTTATTCCCATTTGACTGCTTTTTGCCAATATGTAGATCTCATGAACCATGTATTTTCGTTCTTTACAGATATAATTACAGTGTATTTATTTCAGGTGACTATCTTACATTGTTCATCATATAATTTCACTTTTGTTTAATTCCAAATTGAGTTACCAAAAGGGTCCTCCATGGTTTCAGAGTAATCAATGTACTTTCTGTGCACCAAGGGAATTGCAGGGGGAAGAAATACAAGTATTTCAAAGAGATGTGTTTGATGCTTGCCCCAATCTACAAATCATAATGTAGATAGGGCATGTGGTTTCCAGCACAAGGTAGAATCCAGGTTTTATGGGGAGGAATTTATGGTAGACAACTTTACATGCCACTCATTTTCTAGGCTACTCTTACTGGATTCTTGGGATGTTGTAGTGCTGTTGGTGAGGAACGTTGTTTCCTACAGAAGTGATTGGTTTAATACTGGTACTGCAATTACATGGAGTAGTGCAAACTGCCTCAAGATGTCGCTTTTATTCCTCTTGACAATGTACCTTGTGGCAAAAAAGCGGGTCTTATAAGATGTGGGGCGACAGTAGCTCAGGAGGTAGAGTTCCCACCTGGTTCGAGTCCAGCTCCTCCCGGGAAAAATCTGTCGTAGTGTCCTTGAGCAAGACACCTAACCCTTAATTGCTCCTGTTGAGCAGGTTGGTGCCTTGCATGGCTGCCTCTGCCAACGGTATGACATGTAGGTCGCTTTGGATAAAGGCGTCTGCTAAATGCTGTAATGTAATGTGTAAGTCGCTTTGGATAAAAGTGTGCTAAATGCTGTAATGTAATGTTGGTTACAGCATTGCTAACCTACTATACACCCTCATGGCATGTGTACCACCAAGAGAAGTAGTCATGTAATTGCCCAATAAAGTTACACTTGAGCCATTTAGTGTCCTTCCTTTGAAGTCAGTGAGATCTGTTTTAAATTAAATGAGGATATTCAATATCAAGAATTAGGTTGTAGAAGTGTAGCATAGTGTGCTTATGCCACATGCAAACATATATGCAGAACTGGGGAAGGTGAGACGGCACGTGTTAACATGTCATTCATGCAAGCAAGGCCTATAGCTTCCACTTGGGGTGAGTGGCCTTTCCAGCTTCAAACTCCCAATTTCTGCGCCTGTGTATAAAATAGCCATGCTGTCAGTTGAGCCAATTCAAAAGAGCTCTGGACAACCAGAGTGAATATAGTTTACTTCTCCATTACACTTGCCACAGCAACACACCACACATAGCAACACAATCACTATCTGATCTTGGTAATGGCGCTATGGTTACAGTTGTCATTTATGCTAGCAAGAACTATAACTTCAAGGCGAGTCCTTTTGCCTGTTTAGAACCTTGAAGTGCCAAAATGGAAGATTGCTTCTTTATTTACAGACCAAGCCAATTGGGTGTGCTGTATTTGTACCAGTGGAGTGAGTTTAACTAAGTTTGCCAACTCAGTTACAGATACATGATTCCCCTATCAGTGCTTCAAAATCATTATGCACATGGATCAACAGACAGTGGTAGCGTGAATGGAACTTATAATTTAATAAGTTTGGCTTTGATGCAGCTAAAAGATGACAGCCCTTGGTTGTGCATAATAACCTACTTGCACTCCACTGACTACAGCCAGAGATCCCTTCTCTACTGGCCTAACAGTCATAATCAAGAAATAGTTGATATTCATAAAAGCTAAATGTGTTTTGCATCAATAATTCCCTCCCTTACAGAGTGGCTGCTTTTCAGTGTAGTGTATGCTTGTGTTGAAAATGCTTATCTATATTGATGGGAGAATGAGACCTGTTACGCCGTGCAGTGCAAGTCCATGGAGAGATAAATCAACCCTATTTTCAATGATCAAGTTTTAATTAACGGAGCAACTTTTGAAGATATCAAGCCAATATTTGGAGTTACATCACGGCAAGGGAATTACACAACCCAAACCTCTACCAAACTTTAATGATGCTTTAAATATTTTTATTGAAAACATGGCCCTTTCCTTTAAAACTCCCTGTAAGGTCTTAAATTGACACAAATTGTCTTCCGCTTTGCTTCCATTTCTCTCTGTGAACGTAAAACATACGGTGGCAGTCACGAGGACGAATGTTGTCTTGGCGACGCAAGCATTTGGTGTAACTGTATTGTCGTCCGGTTGGAAACAGTATAATTTGAAGAGTCATGGGAATATGTTGTAATTACAAAAAGTAAAAAAGACATTGGGATCCCGGGAGAACGCCAGGAGAGGGTAATGAAAATTGGGAGCCTCCCAGGAAAATCAGGAGGGTTGAAAAGTATGCCTCTAGCGTCGAACCACCATCACTTCCACACGTTTCGAAACAGTATAATGTAACAAAACTTAATTTGCTGAGATCACGTGACCACTTAGGTTCAATGTGTTTTAAATGCCACACAATAGCCGTATCACAGCGTTTCTGTGCACTGTGAACCAATACGTCCATGGATGTTTTATATAATGGATGAGGTATAGAAAAATGACAGCCCATTCATTCCAACGAAAGCTGCTCGCATACATGGGAAAAGTTTCTACGACTCCCACTTCCGTGTCCAACTCATTAGGGTCTTTCTTTGGCTCCGCCTGGCCCACATGAATGAGTCTAGTCCATGGATGCATTGGTTTACGGTGCACAGAAAGATAAGCCTTGATACGGCTATCGTGGCATTTACAACATTTTGGAGCTAATGGTTTAAAAGTTAATAATTATCATTGTCATTTTTTATTTTGTGCACTGCCCAGAACAGAATTTCTGCATTTTACAGGGGTTTCTTTTCTAGTGTATCTAGCAACAACAACAAAAATTGGGGGGTCCCATGGCATCACGTGACTTGCAGTTATGAGCATGGCCACTATGCCAAAATCAGCTCACAGCCCAGGGGTCTCATTTATAAAATGGTGGGTAGGATCCATACTCAAAGTGCAAGGAGAGTCCCGGCGAAGGGGCTGTACCAGCACCAGTGTGTCCCGTGTGCATGTCTGTAAGTGGCCGGGTTCTGGCTATCCTACAGACACAAAGAAACACGATCAGTGCAATCAATGTAATATCAGACTAACAAACGAATAAGAACCATGATGTGTATCATAACCGTGATGTGTGAAATGTCGACTACATTAAAATGAGTGACATCCTCACGGATTTGTTGATAGCCTCCTTGTTGGGGAGGGGGCTGTGGATCAGGGTCCTTGTGCTGTTGTGGAGGGAGAGAAATGCCAATCCTCAATGCCATGTTGTGCAGAACGCCACACGCCCTGATGATCTTGCAGGCTTTTGTCGGGTGGTACATCTAAAAACTGCCATTGGCATTTGAGGAGGCTGATGGCACGCTCCACAACTGAGCGTGAGCAGTATTATAGCGCATTTCGAGTTCAAGTTCATTTATTTATATAGCCCTTTATCACAAGCATGTCTCAAAGGACTTTACAGAAAATGAGCCCAACTGGATCTAAATGAACAACAATCGAAGGAATTACAGAATACTGTAAGACAAACGGAAATGGAACAGAGCACAAGATATAGGCTACACTAAGACTAAAAGGCCTAAACTACCCGGCACCACCAGCCTTTACTCTGCGGGTACGGAAACGGGGTTCGGAGCCAGCACCTGAGGGGGTAGCCACTGCCACCTGCATGTTATAACGGAAGAGTAATTCAACATCAGGGTTGAATGGTTCGACTTTCTACAATACGTTGTTTATTAACTAACCAAAAAGCCATCCATTATGCACAGCGCCTACCTGTGTAGTCTGTTCCCTAGACTGCTATGTGTCAGGATAGAGGAGTCATGTGTTGAGCCAGGCCATCGTGCCATCATATACGTCAGGATCATGTTGGAGTCACCGATGACTTGGCAATTAACTGAATGAACATGCTTTTGATTAACGTGGACAACTTCATTTTCATATGGAGCCCTTCTAGCAATATGAGTGCAGTCAATTGCACCGATTACATTTAGGGAAATCGGACATTGCCGCAAAATGCCTTTTAATGTTGGCCTGTTCTCCCACAGTGTAAGGAAACCTGATGTATAGACTACTCATTAATAATGCCATCCACAATGGTAGGCATTATTGCACTCGGGGACGTCTGCGATATCCCAGATCTAAGGATATAATTTAACATAATTATATTATTCTCAAAAGAGGCCTTAGGCAGAAAGGTAAAAAAATATATATCATGTAATCATATCAAACACATACCTGTCGGCTAATTCCCACTGGTAACAACCGGTTGCCAGAAACCCCAGAGTGGTTAGTACCTCCTGTATTTGCATCGGGATGGTGCGGTTCCGTCGGGTTGGTCTGGTGTAATGCTGGACCTAGTTCAGCACATAGATTCAAGAGCACGGCTCTAGGGAATCTAAATCGGCGTATCAATGGGCCAGGAAATGTCTTCTAATCATTCCCTTCTAATCCTTCCATTCGTGTAGTCCTCTAGCAGTGCCTGCCAGTGCATCTATCATGCAGCATTACGCACGAGTGTCACCGCAGTATTTATATATATATACACCCAAGGTGCAAAATACGGGGGGTCCCAGGGGGTCTCAGACCCCTTGATTGACACTTGAGACGCCCTGGATTGATCTAAATCAAAGTTTTGGGTTATAGATAGTCCGATAGTCGAACTTCAGATTGAAGAGGAAAAATGTGGACTCGTTCCCAGTGGGGGTTGACAAAGGACCCGCTGCTCCTTTGTGTCGAAAGGAGACAGTTGAGGTGGTTCAGGCATCTTGTAAGGATGCCACCTGGTCGCCTCCCTAGGGAGGTTTTCCAGGCACGTCCAGCTAGGAGGAGACCACGGGGCAGACCGGGGACTAGGTGGAGGGATTATATATCCACGCTGGCCTGGGGCGGCTTGGTGTCCCCCAGTCAGAGCTGGTTAATGTGGCAAGGGGAGGGACGTTTGGGGCCCCCTGCTGGAGCTGCTACCTCTGCGACCCGACTTCGGATAAGCTTTGCCTCTGTCATGACTGAGGCTGCTGTCCTCTGGGCCCGTCGGTACCTTGCAACTGCCTCTGGAGTCCCCCGGGATAACATATGCCGGAAAGCCTCCTTCTTCAGTCGGACGGCTACCCTGACCACCATTGTCCACCAGGATGTTCGAGGCTTACCGCCCCTTGAGGTACCTAAGACCTTTAGACCACAACTCTGCAGCTTCAGCAATGGAGACTTTGAACATCGACCATTCTGGTTCAATCTCCCCCAACATCCACAGGGATGTCAGAGAAGCTCTGCCTGAGGTGAGAGTTGAAGGTCTCTCGGACAGGGGCCTCCTCCAGATGTTCCCAGTTTACCTGCACTATACGTTTGGGCTTACCAGGTTTGTCCAGAGGCTTCCCCGACCAGCCGACCCAACCCAACTTACCACCAGATGGTGATCAGTTGACAGCCACCCCCCCCTCTTCACTCGAGTGTCCAATACATGCGGCCTCATGTATAACTCATAACCAGCTGATTCCCTGTACCACAGCATCTCAAAAACAAAGACTAATAATTTTGGTATGACCACTGTATTTGCTTATAGTAACATGTGTGACACACTCCTGGCTGGGTGGAGTGCTCATGTGACCGGAGATAACAGAACGACTGTCCACACACGATTCCAACAACACAATAGTTTTAATGACTGTTTGTTGGAGGGAAGAGGTTAGTCTCTTACACACAGGCAGAATGTTAGAGTGCTCAAAGTCCAGGCAGGGGTTCGGTACACAGAGCAGATTATCAGGTAATCCAGGGGTCGTGGCAACAGGAGGGTAGTCACGGGTTAATCACGTGCAGGGTTCTCACACAGGCAGGGCAACAGCACACAGCACGTTCCTCAGTCCAGTCCTGTGTGCTGTCGCCCTTTTTTTTATCATGCACCTCTTGGTGCGCTGATTTGCCTTAGCCGGCTCCGCCGCTAGGCTCACCTGTGCTGTATCTCGCCGGAAGTCCATATATGGGCAGTAATGTCCATGTGGGGAATGGCACATAATGGCCCTCCGTCACCTCTCCCCTCCTTTATCCCCACTGTCTGCCACACGTTAGGTTAAAAAGCCCACGCTACAATACCTGCACCCCAAGACTTAAGCATGTTGACGATAACCAACAAAATAAATACATTTCAAATGTTAAAAACCACCAGCAGCATAATAATAAAATACAGTTGTAATAAACCACCTCATAACACCCGAGAACAATAACCATGAACATTACAAATCTTCTTTATGTGGCGTAGCCGTCTGACCCCTGTGACCCCATGCTTTGGTAGTTACCTTGGTGGAGTCTTCCCTTACAGGTAAAATTATCAATGCATTAGAAGTCTATGGTTCCAATGTCTCTATCTGCTCTTTGTCAATCTAGGATTCCTCATTTCTACCAGGGAACAGTTT